>VMDO01005213.1:70137-114508 GCA_007922755.1 Pedetes capensis
TTGTGCCTGCATGCTCTGCAAGTGCTGGGCCACTGAGCTGCGCCCCCAGCCCTTTTTTTTTCCTTACTTTTTTTGAGACAAGGTCTCGCTAAGTTACGCAGACTTCCTCTGGTCGCGGACTTGCGATCCTCCTGCCTCCGCCTCCTGAGCCGCTGGGATGACAGGCATGCGCCACCACGCCCGGCGAAGCATATGCTTTTTAAAAAACTGATGCAAATTGTAGCATGGTGTCTGCATCACTGTTAATCACTTGATATCTTGATCTTTTACACAGAGGCGGCCTCCTTTGTCAATATTCAGATGCTCTGCCACTGCTTCCCTAAGTGGGTTACGGCAGTTAAGGTTGCTTCCATTCTTCTTCCTATTATGAAGTCGCCTTACAGAGCGCACTGCCCCTGCTTCTGCTATGCCATACATAACCACATGTCTGCTCCAGTTCCCTTGTGTGCAAGCGCATCCACATGGTGTCTGCCGAGACAGACTGCAGGGCCAACAAGTGGGGGCGCTGCTGCAGAGGGGTGGTTGGTACAGCCTTCGGGGGAGGTGAATTTAGCCATATCTACCAAAAATTCAGGGCTGAGATTTAGCTCAGTTGGTAGAGTGCTGCGCTGCAGTCTCTGAGGTCCCGAGTTCAATTCCCAGCACCACAAAAAAAATGGGAGAAGGATGTGGCAACCCACTCCCAAGGCAATCCCGAAACAGTCAGCCATTGAGGGTTGCTATGAGTCGGATACAGACTCGATGGCACCTAACAACAACCACCAAAAATTCAACCCCGCCTCCCTGCCCCCAACATTTCTGTAGCACCTCCTGGGTGTTGGGCTGGGACTGCCGAGAGGACTCGGATTTTGCTCTTCAGATGCGCAGATTTCCAGCCATGGGGAGGAGGGTGTCAAATGCCAGGACAGCGTAAGGAAGGCAGGCTTGAGCTGGCCCCGGGCGGCGAAAGGGGGCACCCTGTTCAGAGGAAGAGGAAGAAGGACATTCTAGGCAGAGGGAGCAGCATGGGCACAGTGTGGGGTGTCAGGGGGCAGAGCACGGGTGGGGGCTCTGGGGTGGTGTAGGGAGCAGGCACTGTCTTGTTCAGGGTGCAGGGGGTGGGAACCGGAGAAGAAAGGGATTCACAGCTAATGGGACAAGGAGGCTGCTTTCCCCTGCTGGAATCCAGTGAGGGGTCTCCGTCTGGCACCCCGTGGTCAGAGTGGCGTCTGGAAGGCTCTCTGGCCTGGTGTGGAGGAGCGACTGGACGATTCTTCAGATGGTCGCCCGCTCTGGAGGGCAGGGGTCCCTGTGCTAGGGGCGTCCGGCCTGCACCGAGTACCCAGGGGAAACGCTTTGTTGCATGCTAGCCACACCCAAGTGTGCCCTGTCCCTGGGCACTGTTTCTCAAATGAGGGTTCCCGTGTTCCAGTGAAGGTGGGTCCAGGAGAGCCTGAGGTTAGTCTGGGGTCACGATCCATGGCTGCCCCCAGTGACCTTGACATCTTGTGCAGTCTCCCATCTGTATTCACAGACTCGTTGGCTATCGGGGTTAGATTTAGTGTTAAAATGGAGAAAAGATGGAGGTAGTCAAAGATTTTGCTTTGCTTGGCTCTATAATCAACACCTGTGGAAGCAGCAGTCAAGAAATCAAGACGCATGGCTCTAGGAAAAGCTGTGGCAAAAGATCTCTTGAGAGTATTGAAAAGTAGAGCTGTCACATTAAAGACGAAGGTGCGTCTGACTCAGGTCATGGTATTTTCAGTCGCATCATATGGTTGTGAAAGCTGGACATTGAACAAGGGAGACAGGAGAAGAATTGATGCTTTTGAATTGTGGTGCTGGAGCTGAATATTGAATAAATCATGGACTGCCAAAAGAACCAACAAATCTGTCCTAGAAGAAGTGCAACCAGAGTGCTCCTTGGAAGCAAGAATGGCCAGATTGCGTCTTACATATTTTGGACATATAGTCAGGAGAGATCAATCCCTGGAGAAAGACATCATGTTCGGGAGAGTGGCAGGTCAACGAAAAAAAGGAAAATCCTCCACCAGATGGATTCACACAGTGTCTGCAACAATGGGCTTAAACGGAAATAAGATCGTGTGCCTGGCACAGAATTGGGAAGTGTTTCGATCTGCTGTACATAGGGTCGCTGTGAGTCGGACTCAACTCGACGGCACCTAACAACAACCACCTAGTGCTGAGTATGGTAGCTCATGCCTGTAATCCCAGCACCTAGGAGGCTGAGGTAAGAGGATTGTGAGTTCAAGGACAGCGTGAGCTACAGAGCAAGACTGTCTCAAAGCACAAAACAAAACCCCCAAAGTGAATATATTGCAAATAGGTATATCCTACAGAGATCAACTTCCCCAACATCTATGAGTCAAATCAGCCCTCCAGAAAAACCCCTTGGCCTCACGTTAGCCGTTAGAGAAGGGTGGGATGGGGAAGGTTTTGCTTCACTGCAGCAAAGCCACAGGCCTAGTGCAAGTGCCTGGATCCCCTGGAGCAGCCCCGAGCCCCGCTCCCGGCACTCATTCCTGCCTTTCACTTGATATCCTGAGCTGATAGCGTGCGGGCCACTGACCTCTCCCTGGAGGACTAGAGGGGACAAGAGCCATGGCAGCTTGCACTGCTTCGCACATGTGATCTCCATCAAGTCTCTCAGTGACCCTGGGGGCAGTAATTGTGTTTATTAAGCTCACTCATCAGCGTGCGAAGCTGCTGAGTCCTACGGTGTGTCAGAACTTCACTCATTTAAAATTCCCACCTTGGTCAAGTCAGCCCACTTTACAGATGAGAAAACCGAGTGTCCCAGAGGTTCAAGAGTTTGCAGGGCTGTCATTAGTTTCGTGGTTCAACTTGGTAATGACTGACTCCATGCTCATTTCCCTAATAATAGCTACCACTCACTGAACACTTAATAGATACCAGACACTGTGCATTTTGATCTTCAAAACAGCCTCCTAATATCCTGACCAGTTCGGACTCAGGCTGTCCATCTGCAGTCTATCCCCAGGGACCAGCACTCATGCCTCATGGGGGTGAGGGTGGGATGGTACTGTTGTAGGAGATGAAAGAAGTCACCCAAAGCCCTACAGCTAAGAGCTGGCCAAACTGGATTTAAAGCCACGTCTGCTGGACCCTGTGGCCTGCATTTCATTTCACTTTATTTTATTTTTGCAGTACTTGGGTACTGGGTGCTCTACTTGTGAGCTGGACCCCCAACCCCCTTTTTATTTTGGCACAGGATCTTGCTAAGTTGCTGGGGCTGACTCTGGCCTCAAATTTGCAGTCCTCTTGCCTCAGCCTCTCCATGGCTGGGATTGCAGGCATGAGCCACCCCCAGCTCAAGGTCCTAACTATTAATCTGTCCTGCCTAGGACTCTGTCCTCTGTACAGGATGCCTAGGGTGGCTACAATAACACTGTCAAGTCGTTCAGAGGGGGCCATGGAAATGTGCCCCATAGTTACAGGCAGGATTGGGGAAAAGCATTCCCTCTCAGGAAAAGGAGTAAGAAGCGAGCAAACAAATCAACCTAAAAGAGGGTGTCGTTAGGAAATGGTTAAACCACGCTCTTAGTATCACATGCATGCGGGGATCCTTAAGTAATTCCAGGTGGTATACAGATAAATACATTTATTTATTTAAAACATAAGCAGATTTGCATATTTTATTTTTTATTTTTTTGCAGTGCTGGGGGTGGAATATAGATGTTGGGGAAGTTGCTTTTTGTAGGATATTTCTATTTGCAATATATTCACTTTGGGGATTTTGTTTTGCAGGTGCACTACCACTGAGTGGCACCCCCAGCCCATTTTTTACTTTTTATTTTGAGACAGGACCTCGCTAAGTTACACAGGCTGCCTCTGGCCTCGAGCTGTCCATCCTCCTGCCTCTGCCTCCTGAGTCGCTGGGATTACAGATGTGCGCCACCATCCCTGGCCTTACCTATGTATTTTAAAGCGATCAACATAACCAGCACTTTTGTGTCTTTGTGGCTATTACTGCTTATCACAAAGCTAAATAGAAGTTGTGCGTTGATTTTGTTGTTGTTAGGTGCCGTCAAGTCATGTCCCACTCACAGAGACCCTCAGAGGGTTTTCAGTGGCAGATTGTTTCAGGATTGCTTTGGGAGTGGGTTGCCATGTCCTTCTCTCATTTCTGAGGTCTGGGAATCGAACTCGGGACCTCAGAGACTGCAGAGTGGCGCTCTACCAACTGAGCTAAAACATAGCATCCTGTTCAGATGCTCTCTTACACTTTCAAAGATGTGGGGGCAAAGCCTGCTGATGGAATCTTTAGGATATATAATATGTCCAGGACCTAAGGAAACTCCTCCACTTCCACTGCCTCTCCACAAGACCAGTGTAAACTCAGCCTCTAACCAGGCTCCTGTGCCCATCCTGCCCCTGCAGGCTATTCTCCCCATGGCAGCTAGGGGGAGCCTGTCAAAACAGAAGGCTGCGGTATTGCTCAGTAGTAGACCACTGGTCTACCATACTGGACACCCCGAGGTTGCATCGCGAGCACTGCAAAAGACCAATACCAAAACAAAACAGACAGACAGACAGACAAACAAACCCAGCAGGCAGATTCCTGTCTTTCCTCTGCTCAGCACCTCGAGGGGCTCCCAAGTAATTTAGAATACAAGCCAAGATCTAACCATGACCAGTGTGACCCTACAATCTGCTGTATTTCTCCAATCTTATTACCTCTGTGATGGTCTTCAGGCACGTCCCTACCTCAGGGCCCTGGTACTTGCTGTTCTCTGTCCCTGCAACTCTCTTCAGGCAGACAGTGTCACAGCTAGCTCTCCCACCACTGAGACCTGGTTCCACTGCGATCTTCCCAGGGAAACCTTCTCTGACCACCACCTCCCCTTTCCCAGCATTCTTTTCTCCTCTGTTCTGCTCCTTTTTTTTGAGGTACTGGGGGTTGAACCCAGGGCCTCGCGCCGGCATGCTCTGCAAGCGCTGGACCACTGAGCTGCGCCCCCAGCTCATTTTTTTGACTTTTTGAGACAGGGTCTCACTACGCAGACTGCCTCTGGTCTCAAACTTGAGATCCTCTTGCCTCCACCTCCTGAGCAGCTGGGATTACAGGCGTGTGCCACAGAGCCCGGCTACTCTACTTCTGACCTCGGTACCTTTGCCTTCCCATACACTGTGCACCTTGATCATTTTGTTCTGGTCTGTCTGACGCCCCACCAGACCCCATGAGCCCTGGTGTTTTTGTCTTCTGCTTATTGCAGATTCCTTAGTAGCTAGAAGTGGGCACCCAGTAGGAGCGCAGTAAGTATGAATGAACACAAAGCTCCATTCACGTACATGTGCGTTTTCCAAGGGAGAAAGCGTACAAAGCACTTAATGGAGTTTTGAAGGGCTGCCTACCAGTATCCAAGGGTGCCCCAACTCCTCTACCCGGAGCCATGGTGACCAAGTAGATGTGTCTTTCAAAGGGGCAGACAACATCACTTAGCCAGTTGGCCCTATTGTTGGTCTATAAAGTTCGAGCCTATAGGTGTTCTCTATAGTTAAGAGAGAGGACCACGGCTTATCCATTCGTCTCCCGTGAAACGGGTTGCTCTGAGCAGCCTCTCCATCAATCCATCTGATCACGGCAAGAGGTGGCCAGGCTCCTTTATGATGCCTCTGCTCCTAAGCAGTGGCCCCTAGATCCTGCCCGCTTCTCACTATTCGGAAACAAACTCTGTCTGGCATGATTCCTCCTGTTTCATCCCGTACCTGCCCAGCTAGTGTGAAAACTTCCTAAGGGCAAGGGATGAGTTTTCTTTTCCAGAACCAGGTGTTAAGAAGATGTGCACTTATCTCAAACGGCCCGGGGTTCAGGTCTCAAGTCTGCCACCTCCTGGCTGTGTGACCAGAAACAAATTACTTCACCTCTGTGTTTCCTCTTAAAGAATGCGTCTGGGAAGAACAAGCCTTTCATTGTGTGGCTGACGGGATTGGATGCGACAGTGGACATAAGTGCTTGGCACAGAGATGACCAGGGAGCTCCGCGAAATGGGGGGTTTGAATTCAACCACCCCGTTTAGCTCGGTTGGTAGGGCGCCGCTCCGCACTTTCTGAGGGCCAGGGTTCCATCCCCAGCGCCGCAAAAATGGGAGAAGGATGTGGCAATCCACTCACAAAAACAATCCTGAAACAATCAGCCACTGAAAACTCAATCAGGGTCGCTGTGAGTCAGACCCGACTCGAGGGCACCTGACAACAACACAAATACTCACGAGTGTCCATTATGCGACATATGTTGGGAACCTGGGAGGAAAAATGGGGCAGATGCTGGCTTTTGAAATTTACCTTCTTCAGAGGCAGGGACAGAGGGGATCAGATGCCTGTTTCAGACTCCAGTCCTGCATGGCTGTGGTGGCAGGCTGCCTTGGCAGGTTCGCCATCTCTGCCCATGTGGGTTTATGTTCCAGAGGAGCAGAGAACAGACAAGGAACGGCATGGCTGCGCGCTGTGGTTAGTACTGTGAAGGGCGGGCACAGGGCCCTCTGAGGGGATCCAGGAAGGATGGAGTGGGGCACGTGGGATCACGTGGGTCGGAGCTGCTGCTTCCTGAGTTACCTGGTGAGTACCTTGCCTGATGAGCCAGGAGGATTGCAGTGGCAACCCTGCCTTCCTCGCTGCCCTTCATCTTCATCGCAGGGCATGGGAGCTCATCCTCCAGTATGACAGTCTAGAATGGCGAGTGTCCTTAGGCTGTGGCTCTGTGGCCCTGTCCTGCCGGGCCCTGCCGCACACACCCTCTAGTGGCCACAGTGCATGCCAGGCACTGGACCTGGTGGGCCCAAGGGAAGCCAAGGAATGTGGGGCCCTCACTGCCCTTCCCTTCCTGACACTGCGTCCGCTCACATGCAGTTCTCCGGTCATGAGGACTGCTTTGGGGGCCTTGTCATTTAATGTTGGCAATGGTCCCCAAGCCTGCAGCTGCACCGCTGTGGTGTCTGATCCTGTCAGATCTTGGAAGCTAAGCAGGGTTGGGCCTGGTTAGTCCTTGATGGGAGACCGCCTGGGAACACCAGGTGCTGTAGGCTTGGGAGAAGGACTTGGCAACCCACTCCCAAAAAACAATCAGCCATTGAAGACCCCATGAACAGCACAGAAGCACTGACAATAGTGTTTCACCTGTTGTATGCAGGGTCGCTATGAGTCGGATACTGACTCGACAGCACCTAACAACAACCATCCCCAGCATGATTCCCACTCCCACTTTTCAGATGAGGACCCAAAGCCTCTAGAGTTGGTGGAAGGAAGTAGGATCCAGACTGAACTCAGGCCTACCAGATGGTTTCAGGGCACTTCAGGGGGTACCCTTCCACAGCACCCCACCCCCACTGCTCTATCTCCCAGTGAGCAAGTTGTTGTTGTTAGGTGCCGTGGAGTTGAGTCTGACTCATAGAGACCCTCATAGGGTTTTCAACGGCTGTTTCGGGATTGCCTTGGGAGTGGATTGCCACATCCTTCTCCCATTTTTGTGGTGCTAGGAATAGAACTCGGGACCTCAGAGACTGCAGAACAGCGCTCTACCAACTGAGCTAAATCCCAGCCCTCATTGAGCAAAAGCCAAAGCTAACTGTTGCCCAAGTGAGCGCCCAGGGAGGAAGGCAGGCCTCCCAGGCAGGCCCAGGCTGCGATCTCTCCCAGCCTTGAGGTCATGGGGTACAACCCCACATTCCTCAGGCTCTCCAGGAGCTCTGTGGAAGTGGAGGCCGCCCAGGCCTCCTGGTGTGGGGTGGGCCTCAGCTCATGTCTCTGCCCTGAGGGTATGCGCTTAACAGTTACGGAAACCCATCCATCCCTGCCCTCCGGGAGGCCCTGCAGGCGACCTGCAGGCAATCCTCACCTTCTGGAATCCCATGCCCTCAGCCTCCCATGGCACACCTACCCCTTCCCCGCCAAACTGGCTGGTTCAAATCCCAGCTCTGCCACTTACTACAAGCTTGCCTTAGTGACTGCACGTAAGGCTTTGTGCCTGAGTGCCTGCACCTATAAAACGATGGTACCAACCGACCCTATCTCCAAAGGGTTGTAATGGGGAGTTGGGACCTCTTCCCATAACCTGTTGATCCGGCAGAACCAGTATAGGTGGTCCCTTGGACCACATTCTGAAAAGCACTGCTCTGAAGGGTATATTCTGGCAACAGAGGCACCAGTCACTTCCAGCTGTTGGGGTGAACACAGAGCTGGTGCCCCACTGGTTTCAGCAAATTAGCGCCCTTAACACTATCTTCGTTACAATGGTGAATTAAATGGGTAAGTTCCTGTGCCTCAGTTTCCTCATCGGTGCATGGTGAAAACAAGTGTCTATGGGAGTGGCTGTGAGAATTAAGTCCTGATAACGCTTGAGACATCGCCTTGCCGATAGTAAAGATTCAATCAAATCTATTACTGTAATCCACACCTAAAGCAGCAAATGTCTTCACAAAAGGAAACATGTAGTTTCTCTTTGTGTTTTCAGATGCCTCAGTTTCCCCAGAGGTGAGAAATGAAGGGCTTTTTTGGGGGTGCTTCTGTTCACTTCCGATCTGTGCACCTCACAAGCACCGCCTCCTAGGATCTTCTGGATTCTGTGAAGTAGGCGGGGCAGACGTCATCATTCGTATATTCAAAAGAACACCCGAGGCCTGGACAGCTATTTCATTTCGGCCAAAGTTGCTGGGGACGGGTGCGGGGACATCTGTCAGTCCACGTCTTCTCTCCGGAAGGGCAAGCGCCTCTCCCACCGAGCACAGCGCCCACAGTACCTGGCTGCAGGTGAGGCACCGCAAAGCATTCTGAGTCCTTCTTGCAGATACCGCCCTTCCCCCAGCGCACGCACGGGCCCGGCCAGGCCCCGGGCGAGCATCGCCACGCGCTCAGGACACCAGCCCCCAGGCGTGGGCACCGCGAGAAGGACAGCGCGCCGGCGCCCCCGCGACCCGCGGGGAATGGCGCCCAGCCCCGGGCCAATGAGAGTAGCGGAATTTCATTCAGCGCGGGCCCGGCTCCTGCCCGGAAAGAGGCGGGGCGCCGCGCCGGAGGTGGGGCCGCAGCGCGCCGGGGGAGGGCGGGGCCGGCCCCGCCGCCGGGCCAATCGGCGCCACGCCCGGGAGGGGGAGGGGGGACCAAGCCTTTTTCCCCTCCGCGCGGGACCAATCGCGACTTTACAAGCTTGAACTTTTGCCACCCTCGGACGAGCGAGCGCGCCCGAGGAGGTACCCCGCCGCGCCGGCTCCAGGGCAGGAGCGGCCTTAACCCTTCCCGCACCGGGCGTCCGGCTGCCGCCGCCGCGGTCTCGGCCCCGTCCCCGGGTCATCCCCATTCTCATGGTGAAACGTTGCTGGGGAGTCCACGACCCCTTACCCACATCCCGCCCCCCCCCCCGGAGGAACGGAGACTTAAGTTGGCAAGGGCGCAGAAGGAAGTACCCAGCACCAGGGGGCCCGGGACGGCGCACAGCCCGCCCAGGTCTGAGGCCAGGCCATGGCGACCTAGAGGAGCCTTCGGGGCGATACTCCCCGCCTCTACGCCACCCTCTCCAAGGCGCCACTTCGGGCGACGCTGGAGCCCCCTTGCGGGAAGTGTCACCACGCGGCCCGTTTGGCTCGGCAGACTGAGCCCCTTACTCTGTGCAGGGCGCGTGCAGCGTAAGTGCTGTCGCAGAAGACCCCGCTACCCCAGCGTGCCAGTCACCCCTGCTCCCCGGAGACGCAGGGCGGGAGGGCGCACGGGCACGCTCGCTGTGCGTGCCCTGCGCTGGCATGGGCGTGTAGACCGACTCTCAAGCGAAATATGTTTGTAAGTTTGTGCGCACGGCAGGGAAAGGCGAAGCGCTCCGTGGGAGTCCGAGTCTCGGTGGGTTCGCCGAGCCCTCACGTGCCCGCCCGTTGTTTGAGTAGCCGCGTGCGTGTGCGTGTGCGTGTGTGTGTGTCTGCGTGTGTCTGCTCGTATCCGTGCCCGAGGCGCACAGCGAGCCAGAGAGCAGGCTGCGGGCGCTGTCAGCCCCGGGGCGGGGGTGCTGGGGCGGGCGGGGGGCGGGGGGCGGGGGCCGGGGCTCGGCCCGCCCCGGGAGCCAGCCCCTCGGAGCCTCGGGCCCTGCAATGGGACGCGTTCTCCTTTAAGAGTTAAGAAACTTGAAACCTTGTTTGCGCAACAATCAGCGCCGCGGAGCCGCCAAAGTGTCTAGACTGGCATATGATGGGAGGCAGCCAATGACTCCGCGGCGCTCCTCCGGGGGCCCTCAGTGTGCGTTTGAGGAGAACAAAAAAGAGAGCGAGCGAGCCGAGCGGGGGAGCGAGCGAGGGAGCCGAGCCGAGAGAAAGAGCCGCCCGGCGCTGCCTCGCCAAACCTCGCAGGCACCGCGGGGCCACCGGGAGGCACTTTTGTGGCGGGGGGAGGGGGGGCGACCTGGGCAGCCGAGGCGCCCGAAGCGTCCGAGCGCAGCGCGGGGCTGGCTGCGACCTCTGCCTCGGTGGATTGCATTTTTAATTAAGGATCCCCAGCAGCTCCTTGGGATTTTTACAGCGCCCACCCATGTGTTGACACCGGCGTGCTGGAGGACCTGGCTCCAAGTGCATCTAGCGCCTGGGAGCCGAGACGAAGTCGGCCTTCCGTGCATGCAAACCCCGGGCTGTGGGTTTCGTTTGGGACTTTTTTCTTTCTTTCTTCTTTTCCTCCTCCTCTTCTCCTTTTTGCAGGGACGTTAACGAGCCTGCCTTTAGGAGCCTGCAGAGAAAGCCCATAGGGTTAAGCACTTGGGTTTTAAAGGCTTTCCAGACGCTTTCGGGAGTTGGGCGCAAGCGCTTTGTGCTCATGGACCGGCCGCGCAACTTTTGAAGGCTCGCCGGCCCATGCGGGGTCCTCCTCGCCGCGCGCCGCCCGCAGCCCCCTCCGCGCGCGGGGGCTGGAGCTGAGCAGCCCGGGCCGCCGCGGCGCATGTAGCCGCCGGCCCCGCGAGGACAGCGGCTGGCGCGCGCGCGTTCCCCGCCACCCTGCCCAGCGAGCTCCCTCATGTTGCGGCCCCGCTGTGCCCCCTCGACGACGGGCTGTGCGCGGTGTGCGCGGCGCGCGGCGGCGGAGCTTCATGTGGAGCTGCGGCCCGCGCCTCGCTGAGGGGACGGACCCCCGGTAACCCGAGAGCGCCTCCCCCCCACCCCTGGCGCCAAAGGATATCGTATGTTCAGGTCCAAACGCTCGGGGCTGGTGCGGCGTCTTTGGCGGAGTCGTGTGCTTCCCGACCGGGAGGAAGGCGGCGGCGGCGGCGGCGAGGATGGGAGCCTGGGCAGCCGAGCGGAGCCGACCCCGCGCGCGCGAGACGGCGGAGGCTGCGGCCGCCCCGAGGTCCGCTCGGTAGCCCCGCGGCGGCCCCGGGACGCGGCGGGACCACGCGGCGCGCCGAGCGCGGGGAGGCGCCGGCGCGCGGGGGGCCCCCCGAGGCCCATGTCGGAGCCGGGGGCCGGCGCCGGGGGCGCCTTGCTGGACGCGGCGGAGCCGGGAGGCCCGGGCTGGCTGTCGGAGAGTGACTGCGAGACGGTGACCTGCTGCCTGTTCCCGGAGCCGCCACGGGACGCCGGCGACCCCCCGGCCGGCGCGGCCGCGGAGCTGGCGGGCGGCGCGCGGAGCCGCGAAGGCCGCCCGCGGCTGCTGCTGCTGGAGCAGGAGCTGAAGACGGTCACGTACTCGCTGCTGAAGCGGCTCAAGGAGCGCTCGCTGGACACGCTGCTGGAGGCGGTGGAGTCCCGCGGCGGCGTGCCGGGCGGCTGCGTGCTGGTGCCGCGCGCCGACCTCCGCCTGGGCGGCCAGCCCGCGCCGCCGCAGCTGCTGCTCGGCCGCCTCTTCCGCTGGCCCGACCTGCAGCACGCCGTGGAGCTCAAGCCCCTGTGCGGCTGCCACAGCTTCGCCGCCGCCGCCGACGGCCCCACCGTCTGCTGCAACCCCTACCACTTCAGCCGGCTCTGCGGGCCAGGTGAGCGCCGCGCCGCCCCGTGCGCGTCCCCTTCCGTGGCCTTCCGTGGCCCGGACACTGCGGGCGGGCGCCCCCGGGGTGTTCCCGAGGGAGGGCGCTCTCCAGGGCAGGCGCGCCTGAGCCCCGGGGGGCAATGCCAGGCAGAGCCCGGGGCTGGGTGTCTGAGCTCGTGTATCACGTGGCAGCTGCGTTCTAAGGCTCAAGCAAACGTGAAAGGGTTGTTGTTGTTAGGTGCCGTTGAGTCTGTGTCCGACTCATAGCGACCCTACATACAACAGGCGAAACACTATTGTCAGTGCTTCTCTGCTGTTCATAGGGTTTTCAATGGTGGATTGCTTTTTGGGAGTAGGTTGCTGGGTCCGCCTCCCAAATCTACAGCACCTGGTGTTCCCAGGTGATCTCCCATCCAAATATTAACCAGGCCCGACCCTTCTTAGCTTCCGAGATCTGACGGGATCCGAAGCCCCAGTGCTACGGCCTGTGAAAGGGTAGATGTTGGCATTTTCTCTGTGCAGCTTGAGGGACATAATGCAGCCATCGGCTTCAGACAGTGAAAAGGGAGGGCAGGCCAAAGGAGTGGATGCCACCCTCTCCGTTTCGGGATGCCCCCCCCAGGCTTCTGGGGTTTGTTGCATATGTCCCCCACTCATGCTGTATTTTCCATAGCCGTGGAGCCGTAGTTGGGAAATTGGGCCTAGAAAAATCGGGTAGTCAAAAGCGTTTGCAAGATGTTCTGCTGCTTCCTTTGAACACTTGGGAGCGCAGGTTTTGCGGGATCATCCCTGTCACCCCTTTGGTGTCAAATGCCAGGTCCTCTGCATCACCCTCCTCCGTTCTTGCGTTCAGGTAGCCACTATGCGTGAGGGGCCTTGGAGGCACCCATGAGTTGAGAGTAAGCACCCCAGACAGCCGTGTTCTCTCTCTGAGAACTGCCAGGCTTTGCTCCCCTGGGATCTGCACACACCCCACCCCATCCTTGCCCTGGGTGGTGGAGCAGAGGTGCGGACAGGTGGAGGCCCCTGGCAGGAAGGGAGCTCACCGGTCCCCTACCCTGTACTGCAGGGAGCGCTCATTAGAGGTATATGGGAATGGATTAGGTGGTAGCCAGGGGTTTGCTGGGATGAAACTGGCAGCGTGACAGGCTGTTTGTTGGCCCTGGGAGGGCCCGGAGTTCCTGAGTCTGACCTCCTTGGACGGAGTTAGCATTCCGCCTGGGGGTGCACAGATGGTCAGAACACAGGCCTCCTGACTCACTAGAAGGGGAAGGTGGGTTGAGGAGCCCAGATTTGTCCCAGCTATCTTGTGTATGTGGGGTGTGAATGGCTGGAAGGGAAAGGAAATTTCCCTTTGGGGTGATTCCTGAACAGAGGGCACTGATGGGTGTGTGTGTGTGCGGGAGGGGACAGGACTTGTCCCTGCAGTGGTCATTCCAGGCTCAGTTTAAGGGGCTTCTGTGTCTAGCAGGGGCTGGAATTTAGCTCAGTTGGTAGAGCGCTGCGCTGCAGTCTCTGAGGTCCTGAGTTCGATTCCTAGCACTGCAAAATGGGAGAAGGATGGGGCAATCCACTCCCAAAGCAATCCTGAAACAGTCAGCTGTTGAAAACCCTGTGAGGGTTGCTATGAGTCAGATGCTGACTCGACGCCACCTAACAACAACAACAAGATGTCTAGCAGCTCTTCCCCACAGCTTCCCCTAGAAAGCTGTCTCCCCTCTGCTCCTGTCTCCTTCCTGAGCCTGGAGAAGGGAGCCCAGGTTGTCTTCTCCCTGGTTATTTTCCTAGTGGGAGAGCAATGGTGGGGCCCACTCCATCTTAGAAGGCGCCCTGGCAGGCCTTTTCTCTCTCGTCCTGTCAGGGTTTGTTGAGCATGTACTTTGGGCCGGTCCCTGCACTGGGCTCTCTAGCTAGCAGAACTAGACACAGAATCCTCAGGGGAGACGGGAAGGGCTGAGAAGGGAAGCGTGCAGGGCCCGGTCAGTGGGGGTGTGTAGGCTAGGGAATCCCCTCCAGGCAGCCATGCTGCTCACCTGGCCCAGCCCTGGAGGAGGGGTGGGAGGAGGGGAGGGAGGGGCAGAGGGCCCCTGAGCCTAGGGGCCAAGCTGCTCAGGTGGGTGGGCAGGAAGGGGAGGAGTAGAAAAATTGGAGGCAAAGGAGCAGCAAACACCTTCACAAAAGGAAACACATTTAGTTTCTCTTAGTATTTTAAGATGCCTCAGTTTCCCCAGAGGTGAGAAGTGAAGGGCTTTCTGGGTGCCCACTCCAGCTTCTGCTCCTCGGATGGGGAGTTGGCCTGGGTGTTGGTTTGTGTGGGGTGGACGTGGGCAGGGACAGGCTGAGGGAGGGCTGGCAAGAGGGGGAGAACAGTTCCTACCTGGGGGGCCTGCTCCTGGGCTCTGGAGAGCCCAACCCTAACCCTAACCCTAACCCATTTCTGTAAAACTTACAGAATAGGCAAATCTATAGGGATGGAGGGCTGGGACTTAGCTCAGTTGGTAGAGCGCTGTGCTGCAGTCTCTGAGGTCCTGAGTTCAATTCCCAGCACCGCAAAAATGGGAGAAGGACCTGGCAATCCACTCCCAAGGCAATCCCGAGACAGTCAGCCACTGAAAACCCTATGAGGGTCGCTATGAGTCGGTCGACGGCACCTAACAACAACAACATAGGGACAAAAGGTAGATTAGTGGTTGCATAGTGTTTAGGGGTTGGGGTGCCCAGTGTTTAGGGTTAGGGATTGGACTGCCCAGGTACGAACTGCTAGCTGGACCTTGCACGAGTGGCCTTCCCTCTCAGTCTCCAGGCAGGCCAGTGAGGGTGGCTCTAGGAACATGGCCCGCATCTGATCTGGACTAAGCCTTAGGACGCCATTTCCTTCCTCCCCCCAGAAGGAGGCGCTATGGGGGGGTGTGCAGCGCCTGATTCTGTCCCTCAGCCCCTGTTAACTGCAAGCCCGCTGGCCTCCAGTCAGCCACGTTGGAGGCAGCGTGGAGGACCGGTGGCCTAGGAAGGGTTTCTCCCAGGCCGGGGTTGACCATCCTGCCTTCGCTGGGCCTGAGAGCTGGGGCAGCCCTCTGCTGCCCACCCCGCCCGGGCGGCTGTCCTGGCCGCCAGCCTGGCTCCTGAGGCAGGGCGGGCGCATAGCTGGGGCTCAGCCGTGCGCGTCCTGATAAGGAGGCTGCTCCTTCCAGCCTGGGGCAGGCGGACAGACAGACGGACAGGCGCAGGCAGCTAGAGTAAAGTACACAGGAACACCCAGGCCTAGTCACCCGGTCCCCGCCCCCACCCCGTAGGGAGCCCCGGGGACCTCCCTCGTGCCCCTCCCTGGGCGGTGTGGCCCTCTGGTGTTTAGACCTGGTCCTGCTCCACCCATCAGCTTGCTTTGGGGCCCTGGGGCCAGTTTCCCTCCCTGGGACTCCTTCCTGTCTGTGAGGTTCTGGTGTTGGGTTGAATCCCTCAGATCCACCAGGAGGATCCCAAGCTTTGAGGGTCACTGCCCCTCCATTTGCCCTCATCCCTACCCTTGTCTGAGAAACTGGGGTCCTCTACGAGGCCCCACCCTGGGTGCCAGACTCCGTCCTGGGCCCTGTCCGGAGACCCCCGGGCGTGGGCTGAGCCCTGCCTCCCCCTGAGTGCCTTTCTGTTCGGCCGGAGGAGCCTGGTGGGTGCCTATGTGGACGGAAATGTGGAGAAATACTTTAATCACAGTTCTGACCTGTGTTTACGGAGCTCCTTTCTCCCGAAAGTATCCATTAACTTTGGAATAAATCTCCTGCTCTTTGCCTCACCACGTTTTTTTTTTTCTGTAATTATATTCTGTAAATTACTATTATCCAAATTGTGCCCAGGAAAGAGAGACCCAGTGAGAGAGAGAACTTCTGAGCGGCTGGAGGAGGCCGCCTAGGAAAACACAGGGTTCCCGGCCAGCGCTGGAGGAATGAGAATGGGCTAGAAAGTTTTCCTTTTATTTGGCCTGGCATTATCCCTTTGAAATGAGATCAATTTCAAGTTGGGCTTCCAAGCCCCCGCCCCGCCCCGCGCGGCGGCCCCTCGGCCTGCTCGCTCCTCCTGGAGGTGAGGAAGGGGTGATAATGTGCAGTTTGCCTCTTGCTGGCGCCAGCCGGCCGCGCTGTTTATCTGGCTGCCGGGGGAATCTGGGCAATTAGGCTCCGCCAGCCTTAAAGTGGCAGAAGCTCCTTTTTGCTCTCCCATCGAGGGGCTTGGGCTTGAGCCTTTAGGTGACGGGGAGGAGGGGGCAGGCTGCACTTTGGAAGGGAGAGAACTTGGAGACCCCCGGAGGCGTGTGAATCCTTTCCTGAGCAAGATACCGGGCTGCAAAGATGGGGCGGGGGAAGGTAACTTCCCAAAGTGAAGCTTGGCCAGGCGCTGGGAGAGGCTGTGAACTCTTCTGGCTTCAGATGCAGGGCTAGATCCCAGAAGGCTCAGTACCCCCTGAGGGCTGACCGGAGGGCGGCTGGGCTGGGCTGGGCTGGGCTGGGCTGGGCTGGGCTGAGGACCAGCGTCCTAGTGCTCTCGGCCCCTGGCTGACTGCTCTGGCCTCTGAAGGAGGCTGGAAGAGATCCTTGAAGTTGATGCCTCAGGCCGGAGGTCTTAGGGGCTTGGAGGTTTTGATGTCTCTGCTCCTTTTTTTTTCCTCTACTGTGTCCATTTTTTTCAGAGGGGCCTGTGGGCTTGAGGATTTCTGTTAAAGTTTACAGCATATTAAATTGTTATTTTTAAATTAACACAACTTTTGTAAATATTAGGACATCTTTTTGTGTGTGTGTGTGGTACTGGGGTTTGAACCCAGGGCCTCGAGCCTGCATGCTCTGCAAGTGCTGGACCACTGAGCTGCACCCCCAGACCATTTTTTTACTTTTTGAGACAGGGTCTCCCTAAGTTACACAGACTGCCTCTGGTCTCGAACTTGCGATCCTCCCGCCTCCGCCTCCCGAGCTGCTGGGATGACAGGCGTGCGCCACCGTGCCCAGCAATATTAGGACATCTTTTAAAAGGGTCCTGGACAGCGAGCCTGGTGGCAACTCAGAAGAGTTTCTTTTCTGACCCTTGGTCCCACTCTCCAGACTACCCATCAAGTTCATGCCCAGGAGCCCCATTCTCCCAAATCTGGGAGTCCTGGGCTGTGGGAGGGGGTGGTTGTGGCAGTTAAGATTTATCCAGTTTTTTCCTAGCACATAGCAAAAGGGAAAAATAACCGAAATGTCCATTACATGACGGATGTATACACACAATGTGGTATGTTCACACGATGGAATATTACTCAGTCAGGAAAAAGAGTGAAGCCCGACACATGCTCCAACATGGATAAACCTTGAGGAGATTATGCTGCATGAAGGAAGCCAGACACGAAGGCTACACATTTTGTGATTCCATTTCTATAAAACTTCCAGAATAGGCAACTCTATAGAGATGAAAGGTAGATTAGTGGTTGCATAGTGTTTAGGGGCTGGGGTGTAGGAAGTGACTGCTAATGGGAATAGGGTTTGTTTTTGTGGTGATGAAATGTCCTATAATTAGATCCTGGTGATGGTCATACAGTTCTGTGAATATGCTAAAAACCACTAAATTGTGACTTTAAAAGGGTGACTCTCACGGTCTGTGAATGAGACCTCCATTTTTAAAGAAAGGAGTGCATGGTATTGGTCTCCAACTGGCCTGCCCCTTTGTTTAGCTGAAGCAGAATAACATCTGCAGCTGCCTTCGTGTGTGGCCTTGGGCAGGTCCTATACCTGGCTGGATATCAGGTGTGCTGTCAGTTAAAAGGAGCCGAGTTTGGTGAACCCCAAGACCCCTTTCGTCTCTGACATTCTAAATTCCCTTGTTAAGGGATGGAGACTGTAAACCTCTATACCTTTTACTTGTCTAGAATGGAACTGTAATTAGGGGAAGCCCCTCCCGAAAGCTTGGCCACCTGCATTAGCTGGCACGTCTGCATTTCCAGTTCATAGATTTTCTTTCTGTCTCACTGATATTGATGTTGTTGTTAGGTGCCGTCGAGTCGTGTCCGACTCATGGCGACCCTCATAGGGTTTTCAATGGCTGATTGTTCTGGGATTGCCTGGGGAGTGGGTTGCCACGTCCTCCTCTTGTTTGCCGTGCCGGGGATCGAACTCGGGACCTCAGAGATGGCAGAGCAGCGCTCTACCAGCTGAGCTAAATCCCAGCCCCTCACCGACATTAGGAGCACCTACCAGGTGTGGCTGTGGGTGGTGGGTGTCGCAGCTCAAGGCTCAGGGGGCTTCTGCTGGGGGGAGCTTCATGAACACTCCCTCCCTGCCCCCCGCTGGGTCTGAAGGTCTCTAAGAAGTTCTGGGATTGGCGACAGTGGCTTGGCTCCAGCTGCCAAGCTCCACCTCTGAGGACAGACCTGGAGGGCAGCTCCACGCCATGCATTGCTGGGCCTCAGCGATCACCAGTGTTTTGTGAAAATAACAGTGGTCCGCGAGTCGCAGGCCTTTTGATGTGCTTGCGGAGTAGGAGAGAGGGCACGGGGCTGGAGGTCAGAGACCTGGCGCTGGTTCTGGCCCACAGCTGGTTCCTGAGGGAGTCACTTCCACCCGCCGGCCTCCGTCTCCTGTGTACAATGGGAGCGTTGGCCCCATTCCCTTGCGCTGCGCGCTCCGGCCCTTCCCAGGCCGGGCTCCTGTCCCACGAGGCTGGTCCTCATTCAAGCCTGGCCGTCAGGCCTGACAACCAGTGTGTTTGGTGGCTCCTGCTGAGGGCACATAGCCCCACTCCTCGCCTCTGGCTTGAGGTCTGTGGCGGGTCCCCTCCTTGGCTACAGGTGCCCTCTCCCACGCTTTGTCCAGAGAGGTGCCCGCCTTTACTGTCCTCCCTGTCGCTGTTGTCTTTGTCCACAGACATTAAGTGGGCACTTTCTGTACGGCTGGCAGCTGCACCCAGTGGGGTAGAAGGGCTGCAAGGCGGGGGTGATGGAGCAGAGTCAGGCCTGGGTGCAAAGCCCAGCTCGTGGTGACTGGCTGGGGGGCAGGGGCAAGTCAGTGTTCTCATCTGTAAAATGGGGACAATGGTGTCACCTTATTTAGTTTTGTTTTTGAAAAAGGGTTACATAAACATAGGTGCCAGATGAGCCTGACTAACTACTCTGTACCTGAGGTCTAGGGCAGGGATTTAGCTCAATTGGTAGAGCGCCGCTCTGCAATCTCTGAGGTCCCGAGTTCGATTCCCAGCACCGCAAAAATGGGAGAAGAATGTGGCAACCCACTCCCCAGGCAATCCCGAAATAATCGGCCATTGAAAACCCTATGAGGGTCGCTGTGAGTCAGACACGACTCGACGGCACCTAACACCACCACCACCACCTGAGGTCTAGGAGAATAAAATACAACACCTAAAATTAGAAGGACTTGGCATAGACAAGGAGTGAACATTTGCGCCTCTCGGTGGCTCTTCCCCGATCCGTGTTTCCTTTTCCCTGACCCCCAGTTTCTAGAGCTCAGAGCCTCTGCTTTGCTGGAAGCCACTTCTGGCTACAAAGGCCAGGGTGGGGAGGCGGCGGAGCCTGCCTGGGTGTACGGAGCACACAGAGCGCTCCTCCAGCTAATTGTGCCCTATTACAATTGCGAAAACACTCATTAGCCCTTGTGCCATTCCTGATACCCGCCTAATAATAGTTATTACCGCTTTATTACCGCGGAGTTTGCTTTAACTTGCGAGTTGACGGTGTTTAGTTTCATTTACGGAAAATGAAGGGTCATTTCATTCATGCAAATTGTTACTTAGTTTAGCAAATTGTTACTTCCCGTAAGGCAGCAGGCTC
This sequence comes from Pedetes capensis, assembly GCA_007922755.1. Lineage (NCBI taxonomy): Eukaryota > Metazoa > Chordata > Mammalia > Rodentia > Pedetidae > Pedetes > Pedetes capensis. The sequence goes on from VMDO01005213.1 coordinate 89,888, forward strand.
AGAGGTTCTTCTGAAGGCAAAATATATGTTTCTAAGGAGGAGTATTTTAAGCAAATGAAAGGAAACCTGAAGGAAAATACCAGAGACAATGAAGAATCACAGGGTCTGTGATGGAAGGGTCCCCCCCTCCTGCCCTTCCTTTCCCAAGAGGGAGACTGAGGCCCAGGGCTGGAAATGACTGGCTTAAGGCCTCCTCTTAAAGTCTGCGAGCTGCGTTTAGCTCCCCGGGGCCCTCGCCAGCCCTGCCGTCGTCCTCTCCACACCCATGAGTGGTGCTTCTAAGGCAGCTTGTTTGGAAACAGGTTTCACGTCTGTACTCATCTCCAGCTCTGACCAGGCTTGCCAGGTGTAGCAAATAAAACGCACGGTGCTGGTTAAGTTTGAATTTCATATGAGCAGCACGGTATTTTAGTATGAGTATATCCCAAATATTGCAAGGGATATACTCACACTGAAAAGCCATGCTGCGTTTACCCCAACTTCAGATCAAACCGAGCATCCTGTATATTATCTGGCAACCTTAGCTCCGACTTCCCCTGCACCCACGTTTTTCTTGTTATAATAATAGGTACTGTTTATGGAGGTGTTTTTCTACATTGCCAAAAGCTGTGCTAAGCATTTCATAAAACATTATTTTGCCCTCCTGGCAAAACCAGGAGGTCTGTATGATTATTATCTCTGTTTTATAGCTGAGGAATCAGAGAGGTGAGGTAACTTGTCTGAGATCACACAGCCACAGATGGTCGAGTGGGGATTGAACTCAGGTCTGTTTGCACCCCAGGCCCCTCAGCCTGCGCTGGTCCAGTGGATTTGGGTAGCAGAGGCGGTGGGAGATGTGGCGGGCTTTCCGAGGTCCAAGGTTATTATTTGAAGAAAGCAGTAATCAAAAGCACGTGGAAGCCCAGGTGTGAGGTCCCCACCCCACCAGTGACAGTCTGCCTCTTATCTTCCAGAATCTCCACCGCCTCCCTACTCTCGGCTGTCTCCTCGCGACGAGTACAAGCCACTGGGTAAGTGTCACCTCCGTCAGGGTCGGAGGCAGGGGAGGCGGAAGGCCTGGGCGCTTTGAGATGGGGTGAAGTCTTGCAAACACTCCATTGGCTGGGCTGAGTAGACCCGGTTTCTGCAGCCGGCTATTTACGTCTTGAAATTCCAGGGTCATCATTAACCTCTCTTTGACCTTTAAACATGGGCCTGTGGAAGATGAATGGGTTCTGGCTTAAGTGGCTCGTTGGAGGTGGGTTGGAATTTCTGGGTTCCTTTTCCTCCCTCCCTCCCCTTGCCTTGGGTGTGTGTTCGTTAGGAAGGTGACGGGCTGGACGGGGCGTCCTCATTGAGAGGGGCTGCCCGTTGACCCCCTGTAAGCCCAGGTCTTCACTTGGGCAGAACAGCCGTGGAGCAGGTAGGGAGAGTGTGTGTTGGTTCAGAAGGCCGGGAGCTTCGTGGAAGTGGCCACGTCATTTCAGACAAGTCCCCTTCAGAGGCAGCATGTGTTTCCTGTGAACCCCGGGTCTAAGCGATCAGCTCACGTTCAGGGTCCACGTGTGTCGGTTTAAGTCGAGATGCTTCTTCTCTGGTCCTCTGGGCTTTCTCCAGGGGGGCTCAGCAGTGATGGAGCTGCAGAGCCCTGGTGGTGGGACCAGATGGCCACGACAGAACCGGGTGGGCAACTCCGTGACTCAGGCAGTTTCTGTAGGAAGCAGGTGTCCACAGTCAGGTGGCATCACGCTGATACTGACCACTCCCGAGTGGCCACAGATGGCGTTGGCTGTTTTTGGTAAAGGTGCCCCTCCAGGAGCGCGTCTGAGCCCCAGCTGGGAGGCCACGCTCCAGTGCCGTGGACTCGCAGGGACCCACCCCAGAGCCTACCCCTGTGAGGTCAGAGCGCCCACCTGGTCCTCTCAGGAGTCCGACCTCATCAAGGAGCGGATGTGGATCGGTGGCTGAGCGGCCTTGGCTGCCCCATGGTCTGTTCCTGATAGGTGCTCCCCCTGCGGCTGGGGGGCCTTTGTTTAGGTCTCCGGGGATCTGGAGCGGTCCTCTGCCCAGATGCGAGAGGGGGAAGAGGCCCCGATTCAGACCGTGGTTCCCCATCCTTCTGCCTCAGCCTTTCCTAAGTCAGCACACGGGCAGCTCGTGGCTTAGAAGATCCCTAGTTCCTTGAGGGGCTGGGATTTGGCTCGGTAGAGCACCGCTCTGCAGTCTTTGAGGACCCGGGTTCGATTCCTAGCACTGCAAATATGGGAGAAGGACGTGGCAACCCACTCCCAAGGCAATCCGGAAACAGCCATTGAAAACCCTATGAGAGTCGCTATGAGTCGGACTCGACTCGACAGCACCCAACAACAACAGTTCCATGAGAGTTAAAAAAAGAACAATTGGAAAGTCAGTCAGCCTGCGATGAAGCCAGGACCCGCAGAGCGACCACGTGGAAACACACACGTCTCATTATTTAATGAACGGGACAACTGAGGCCCACAAGGGGCAGTGGCCCTTGTTGGTGATCAGCCCGCCACCTGTGTTTATATGATTCGGGGAACTAAGAGTGGCTTTTATTTTTTGAACAACTGAAAAAAAAAAATCAAAAGAAGAGTCCTACTTCCTGACACATGAAAATCATGGGAAGTTCAAGTTTCAGTGCCTGGCAGTGAAGCTACACCGAGTACAGCCACGCGTGTCCGTCTCCACATGGTCCGTGGTTCCCTCTGCGCTACTGCAGAGTCGCTGAGACAGGTTGTGTGGTTCACAAAGCTGAAGGCATTTATTCGCTGGCCCTTTATAGAAAAAGGTGGTGACCCCTGATGTCTCGGCCTGTCCTCGGAGATGAAACTCGAACCTGGGGCTCCAGCTTCTGCCTGGGGTCCCTCCTGGGGCTCGGGCCACCAGGAAAGTTGGGGGCATTCTTTTTCAACAGCCGCTGCCACACAGCCTCCTGTGGGGGCCTCCCTGGAGACACTAGATGTGAGGGTGTGGCGAGGGCGTGATAAGGACGCAGCACCTGCCCTTCTGACTCCTTCCGGAAGCCTCACAGTGCTGTCTGGATTGCTCCTACCGTTGTTCGCTAAGAAGTTGGACTCGGCCGGTGGCCGTCACGGGGCTCCTTCAAATGAGAAGTGGCAGAAGGCTCAGGGGGTTGAGGGCTGGGGGACATTAAGGATTAAATGCGAAACTCTTAAGAAGTCCCCACTTTGGCATCCAGGGTTGTTTTTTTTTCTCCCTTGTTTTGGCATCAAGGGCTTTGTGTGTTTTTTAAGATTTTTCCATGTGCCTTTATTTTCCTCCTAATCCTTTACCAGCAGATAACTTTTTGTGCCCTGGTAAATAGTCAAAGGTGGCTTTTTTTTTTTTTTTTTGGTATTATTTTCTTTTCCTTGCATTGTTGCTTTTTCATAAATAAAAATTCAGTTCACTTCTGAGCCTCTGTGATCACATGAGACCAAAAAACAAAATAAAACCCAGAATACTCAGTCAGCATCTGGCAAGTGGGAAGCAAGGAAAAAAAAAAAAAAAGGCCCAATCGGTTAATGTTTCATCTTCCCGCTCCCCAAGCCATGTGGTAAAAGGAAAAAACCAAATTCTGCAGGATGGAATGGAATTCTGGCTAGCTGGGGACAAGGCTGATGGTTTTCTCCCAGGAATCCCCAACCCCAAGTGGGCCCAGCCAAGCCAGCTCTGGCTTGTGCTGGGTGAGCAGAAGAAAAAGCTACAGGCCTCCGGAACCTGCCTCCCAGCTCCTGGACGCGCCTGCCCTCTGACGGGGACAGCACCTACTGCTGGTAGCAGAGGCACAAACCCAGGAAAAGTTCCCCAAGTCACCGTGTCCCGAACAGCGTCAGCTTGTCAAGCCAGCAGCTCCGTGTTCAAGAGAAAATGGGCAAAAGCACTTCCCTGCCCAGCTCGCTGCGTTGCAGATGGGAACACAAGTAATGCGCGCCATAGGAAGGACTTGTTTTGTTGTTGTTGTTAGGTGCCATCGAGTTATGTCCAACTCATAGCGACTCTCATAGGGTTTTCAATGGCTGTTTCGGGATTGCCTTGGGAGTGGATTGCCAGGTCCTTCTCCCATTTTTGCGGTGCTGGGAATTGAACTCTGGACCTCAGAGACTGCAGAGTGGGGCGCTCTACCAACTGAGCTAAATCCCAGCCCCAGGAAGGACTTAAGCCTCCTTAAAAAAAATAAAGCGAATGCCTGAAAAAAAAAAAAACAGTCCAGACATTGAAAGTTGCTCCATGGGCAGGTTTGGATGTTTGGGAGTAGGGGAGGTGAGAGAGGGAAAAAAAATAAGTTAATCTGAGAGCAAATGCTTGAGCCCTTAATTAGAGGGGTGTACGAGGGACAGGAGTGAAGATGGCTGGTGACTTGTTAAGACAAAGTTTCCCCAGCTCCAGCGGGAGGAAGCGAGGAAGGAAGGAAGAAAGCAAGAAGGAACAACTTCAGGAATTTTAATGGTTGTAATTAAGTATAGCAGCTATGAATTGTTTCAGGGCTTAATATAACCTTACCCAAGGAGGCTCCAAGTTGCTGCTTGCTCGGTCCACTGAACTTGGGTTATTTCTGTGGTCAGAGCCATGGAAACTCTTCCAGGTGCCAGGGTCGCAGCCGTCAGCATTTACCAAGAGAGTTCCCTGGTGGCTGGGGCGGTCCTGGGACGGGGTCACCGAGTGGCCTCAGAAGGTGGTGCGACCACGCCGCCCTCTACACGCACACGAGTGCACAAGCGGGTGCGGACGCGGTGATGGGAAGACGAAGGCGGTGCCCTGCAGCCCACTCTCTTCTCTCTCTCTCCCCTCGCAGATCTGTCCGATTCCACATTGTCTTACACTGAAACCGAGGCCATCGCTGCTCCCGGAGAATTCTCAGGTTGGCGTTCTCTCCTCCTCACGTGTTGCTGTGGCGATGGCTGTGTCTGCGCACGGGCGCGGGGCCGCCTGACGGAGGTCTTCTTGGTTCCCTTCCCGTTTTGATTCTCCTCTCCTCCCGCCCCTTGGACGGCAAGGTTGCCAGTGTGTCGATGGCCGGTGTTCTTGGGTATAGGAATAGTCCGTATAGCTGGGTGTGGAGACACACGTGGAATCCCAGCCCTCTAGAGGCTGAGGCGGGACGATCATGAGTTCAAACCCAACCTGGGCTATGTAGCAAGACCCTGTCTCAAAAAAAAGGACAGATTGTGGATGAAACCTGCAGATGGTAACTGTTAAAGGCCTGTCACCTGCCTGACGCTACACTTTTTGTTTTCCTTTGCGGTACTTGGGGTTGAACCCAGGGCCTCGTGAATACTTTGCAAACGCTCTACCACTGGGCTGCAGCCCGAGTCCATTCTTTATTTTTTTATTTTGAGACAGGGTCTTGCTGAATTATGCAGGCTGCCTCTGGCCTTGAACTTGAGATCCTCCTGCCTCTGCCTCCGGAGTTGCTGGGGTCAGAGGCACGTGCCACCGCGCCTGGAGACTCCGGGTTTAGAGGAATGCATAAGTTAAGGCTTTCTTGAATCGCGAGAGCATCAGGGCCAGGGGGCGCTCGGGTGGCAAGGTCTGTAGGGCCTTTCGGGAGCATGGCCCGTCAGGTGTGCCGTGAGGACAGCCAGGCTTGTGGCCTGGCCCTAGGCTGGAGTGGCTGGAAGCCCACTGGTCGGCTGTCACACTTAGGTCTGACTCAGGGAGGGAGGTGTCTGTCTGTCTGCATCTGAGCCGTCCTTCCCTTGCCCAAACCCAGGCCACGAGAGCAATGCACAGGTACCAAGTGGTCACTGTGGGTCTGACCCCACGCCCCATGCCCTTTACACACATCATCTCACAATACCCCGAGGCTGGGCAGACCACAGAGGTAAAGTAACTTTCCACATGTCGCTCAGGGTCACACAGTGGCCTCGCTGTGGGTTCCCAGGACCTATGTTCCTCACTGCTGTTTCATCTTCCCCTTTTGTGCCAAGGTCTGGGGTACCCTTCGAAACATGTATTTCCCAGAATCCCGTCTGCTGCTGCTCCCCTGCTGTCCCCATGGCTCGAAGGTGATATGGCGGCTGATCATGGCCTCCTGGCCATCTCCCCAGCCCAGAGCCCTTTCGTGTCCATTCCCTATGCCCACCGGCCACAGGAATCCGCAGAGTATGGCTGTTTGGAGGATGGACAGTGAGAGGGAGCTGAGGTAGGAATGTTTGAGCCCAGGATCATGTGGCGGGCTTGTGGCCCAGCTGGTGCAGGATCCACGTTTCCTGGGGCTTGCTTTTTTTTTCTTTTTGTGGTGCTGCGGGTTGAACCCAGGGCCTTGCGCCTGCATACTCTGCAAGTGCTGGACCACTGAGCTGCACCCCCAGCCCATTTTTTTTTACTTTTTGAGACAGGGTCTCGCTAAGTTACGCAGACTGCCTCTGGTCTCTAACTTGCGATCCTCCTGCCTCCGCCTCCTGAGCCGCTGTGATAACAGGTGTGCGCCACCACGCCCGGCTGGGCCTGCTCGTATCTGCCCTCTGGTCTCTGTAGGGGAAGTGGCCCCCTACAGCCACTTTTCTTCTTTGCCTTTTGGCCCTATTTGGTTATGACCCCTTTCCCTCCAAGACCCAGTTGGATGAACTCAAGAAGTTTAAGCCGCAATGCGTTCTTTTCCATCGGTGCCTATGCGGATGGAAGCCACATAAAATTTGGAACAAGAGACTTAAAAATATGTCTGAATTTATTCTTCTGTGTTACTGCTGACCCTCATGGCGTGTTTAATTTAGGTGGACTGCACTGGTGTTGGTCGTCTGGGCAGATGGCCACCTCTTTGACAATCCTCTTCCCTGTTGTTGTTGATAGTAGAAACTTCTGTGCTTCACAGGGTGTTTGTGGATATAGTTGCACTTGGTCCTAGTCCTCCCAGAGGGATCCTGGCTTGGCTCAGGCAGGAAGGAGAGGGCCCTAGAGCACCTGAAGGAGGGCCCTTCCTGGTTGCTAGGAGAGAGCGCCCTCTAGGGGTTAGGAGGCCTGCAGCGACCCCTGCACTTCCCACCAGACCATTAGGTTTGGCTGCTTTCCCTGCCCAGTGGGCCTGTGCTGGGGATTTCTGCCTTGATCTCTCGGAGCTGCGTCTTTAGTACTGGATAGTGAGACAGCCACTGCTGTTCTTGACCATGTGGCTTCCATGCAAAAAGTTTTAGCAGCCATTCGCTTGGAATTCTAAGGGGCTGAAAGATTTGGGGAGAAAAATTGGGATTTCCTATATCAGAAGATCTGCATTGCCACCACTGTGGTGTCTGATCCTGTCAGATCTTGGAAGCTAAGCAGGGTGGGGCCTGGTTAGTACTTGGATGGGAGACCGCCTGGGAACACCAGGTGCTGTAGGCTTGGGAGACGGACCCGGCAACCCACTCCCAAAACACAATCAGCCATTGAAAAACCCTATGTACAGCAGAGAAGAACTAACAGTACTGTTTGCCTGTTGTATGTAGGGTCGCTATGAGTTGGACACTGACTTGATGCCACCTGACAACAACAACAATATGAGGTCTTGAAGGGCTTTGGTCTGAGTTCCAGGTGGCTATGGTAGATGAGCGGAGCATTATCTTTTGTGGTCATTAAGGTCCCTTCCGAGTGAGACATGGGTCCCCTTTTGAGCTCCCGGACTTGGGCCTGTGTTGGCTGTCACACTGGAGGAAAGACTCAGAGAGGGACCCGTTGGGGTGTCTTAGTGGGTGGTGAAGGCACAATTCATCCTGCAGTGTGGGGCGTGCGTCTCCCGGTCTGGTCCAAATGTTTGGCGGAGATGGGAGAAAGGAAAAGCCTTGGGCACTTTTGCCTTCCAGGGGCAAACACCCGTGTTGGTGGTCTCGGTGGTCACAAGGAGAGAGTTCTTGCTTCGTTGGTGGTCAGACGGGGAGAGAAAGTTCTTGTCTAGTCAGTGGATGAAGGTCCAGGCATGAGAGAGAGCTGTTTCCTCATCGGTGGTCTGGGTAAAAAAAGGGCAAGCTGCAGCAGTGCAGCTCCTTATATATCTCGCCCACGGAATGGCCTGAGCCAATCAGCTTTGAGCCCAATTGTCCAGTCAGGTTCAGGGGATTTGTGAAGGGTTTTGTACAAACGTCCAATCAGGTTACTTTCATTTTCCCTAGATTTCTCATTTACAAACCAGATCTTCTAAAGCCGTTTTCCCAGTTTTGGGGTTTCTGCCGATTTTCTCCCCATTTTTCCCTACACTGCAGAGGTGGAGCAAAGGATGGGGTGGAGGCGGGGAGGGAGGGGAGTCAGGAGGCCAGGGGCAGAGTGGGCGCCCAGTGTTGCCTCAGGCCAGGACGTTGGATGTTCAGGGACTGAGAATGGATGGCGGTGCTGGTGGTGATGGGAGCCGACATCTGTTGACACTCACTCCATGCCAGGCGCTGTGATGACCGCTGGCCGCTCTTCATCTCATTCGTGTTTACTGCACCCCCGTGAGACACACGGGATTGTTCCCCTTGTGCACACGGAGAAACTGAGGCTTGTCGTGGAGCCAGCTGCTCCGCTTCCCGGATTGTAAATGGCGGCGTGACTGCCTGGCCCTCCACGGCAGTGGTCCCCGTGCGACTTCCCCAAGCCGGACCCGGCTGGGGACCGAGGGCAAAGCAGAGTGGTGCAAGGGAGCCAGGGGCAGCCTGGGTGCCTTAGGTACCAGGGAAGGGGCGAGGGGCGGTCAAGGACCCAGGGCTGTGTGGGGCACACAGGCGCCCCCCAGCCGACCGCCCCGCCCTCTGGCTCCCTGTGTCCTGAGGGCCTCGCCCTCCGATGTCTCAGCGCAGACCTCTCGCCCGAGCAGGGCGACTGTGCCCCTGGATAGCACCGCCTCGTTTGTCTCCTAACCCGGCCCGGAGCCGCCTAGGTCTGCCCAGACCCAAGGCCTCTGCTTCACTTCCCTGTCCTGTTGCGGAGGCCATTTGGGGGAATGGTGGGGATGTTGAAGCTGCGTCACCTGCCCAGGCAGGCAAAGGACTCCCGGGTAGGCCGGGCAGGGGTGCGGGAAAGGGTGCCGTCCGTGTCGCCTCTCCCCTGGAAAGGCGGTGGAGCCCTCTGCTTTGATCTCTGTGTCAGTACCGCATCTAGATACCCGATTCCCCCCGAAAACCGAAGGGGCAGGGCGGGCGAGTGACCGCACCAAGGTCAGCGAGCTGGTGGGAGGAGGCGTCCAGGTCTCTGTCCAGGTCAGTCTCTGCGCTTAGCCTCGGTGGCAGCGGTGGGCTCTGCACCAGCAGGCCCTGGGTTCCAGCCCTGGCTCTGCTACTGATTTGTCGTGTGGCAGCCACTTAATTGTCTGGCCCTAAGTTTTCTCACCTGTGGCCGGGCGTAGTGGCGCACGCCTGTCGTCCCAGCTGCTCGGGAGGCGGAGGCAGGAGGATCGCAAGTTCGAGACCAGGGGCAGTCTGTGTAATTTAGTGAGATCCTGTCTCAAAAAGTAAAAAAATGGGCTGGGATGCAGCTCAGTGGTCCAGCATTTACAGAGCAAGCAAGCGCGAGGCCCCAGGTTCAACCCCTAGTACCGCCAAAAAGAAAAAAAAAAAAAGTTTCCTCGCCTGTGAAACAGAGTGGCGCTAACAACATGTCCTTTGGGAGGGTGAGTGATCATCCAGGGCTAGGCCCTGTGTGTGGAGGTGGCTGTTCTCTCTGGTATTCCAAGCACTGTGCTGAGCACAAGGTGGGACCTGCATCATCTCCACCCTCTGGGGGCTGAGAGGGAGGTGCAGGAGCAACAGGGGCCGGAGGCAGCCCAGAGGAAGATAGGATTAGGGATGGAATCTTGGTGTGAGAGGGAGGCAACCTGGAAGGCTTCCTAGAAGAGGTTTCCAAGCTGGGTTTTAGAGGAAGACTGGTAGTCTACTAAAGAGACACGGTTTGGAGCATTCTAGGAAGGATGATGTGTTGTTGTTGTTAGGTGCTGTCGAATTGATGTCTGACTCATAGCAACCCTCATAGGGTTTTCGATGGCTGTTTCGGGATTGGATTGCCAGGCCCTTCTCCCATTTTTGCCGTGCTGGGAATTAAACTCAGGACCTCAGAGACTGCAGCGCAGGGCTCTGTCAGCTGAGCTAAAGAAGGATAGTCAGTGCCAAAGGCTGGAGGTGTGAACAGAGCTGATGTTGAATCAACAAAAGCCCCAGGTGTTGGTGGGAGATAAGGCTGGAGAGGTCACTAGGTGTGCAGAGTGCACACAGGTGTCCTGGTCTGAAGTGTCGCAGCTGCTCCCACCCGGTGGCCAGAGGGTCTGGATGACATTGCTGTCACGAGGCGGCACTTAGGCTTGGTCCGGAGGCGCTGCGTGCGGAGTCACTTGGAGGGGAAAGCGTGAGGGCAGGGCATTCGTCTGGACCGGGAGAGCAGGGGCTGTGTTTGCTGGGAGCGCAGGAGACTGGTACCCTGCCTGACTCTGTGCGGCCTGAACCCGGATGGGCCCCCTGTGGGTTTAGGAGGAGGCCCCAGGGTCCCCTGCGGGGTGGGAGAGGAAAGGAGAGCCCAGCCTCTGTCCTCAGACGGCCAGCGTCTGCCGCTCCCATCCGGCCTTGGCCAGGGTTTTGAGCTTTAGCCGACCAAAGGGCAAAACCCACTTGCCCTCCCTCCAACCTCCTGGGGCCCCACGGAGGGTGCCCTTCTTCCTGGGCTAGTGGCGGAGGTAGTGTGAGGCCCTGGAAGGCCTAGGCCGCGTGGAGTGGGGCCAGCCACAGCCACTGGGGTTGCCATGAAGCAATGTAGGGTGGTGGGTGCCACACCAGGGTGGGCACTGGGCTTAGCCTTGCCCACTTCCTGTGTGTGACCTCAGGCGAGGCCCCCACTCTCCGGCATCAGAGGGGCTGTTGGGTCACTGGCCTCAGAGGCGCCTTGGTCCTGACGTGTCTTCGGCTGTGGGTACCAGCTCCCGGGCCTCAGGAGTGGATGGGCAGAGAGCTGGGGTTCCCAGGTGGCCACATCTTGCCTTCTCCTCTCATTAGTGTCGCCGGGCACAACTGTGACCCGGGACAAAGCCATGCAGAGAGAGGGCATTGGTGTCCTGGGTGCCGTGACTCTGTTGGGGCGGGAATGTGGTTGTTCGGGGAAAACTTCACCAGGAAGATGATTCTGAGTTGGGTTTTGTGAGATGGCTAAGAGCTCACCAAAAAATCGACAGGCTGTAGACCTCCTCTCTGGTAGAGGGGACGGCTTGCACGATTGTGCCGCGTGTCCTAAGAGTTGTGGCTGAAAGGTAAACGTGTGAGAGAAGGGTGGGGAGGGTGAATCCAGAGATGTCCTGGAGGTTGGAGGAACGGTGGGAACAGAGGGATCATGGCCACTGGGGTGGGGAGCACGAGGTCATTGCAGAAGAAATGAATGATGACTCTTTGTCTGGGACACAGATCCAGAGGGAGCAGTAGAGACAGAAAGATCCTCATGGGTAATGCTTCACACCTGACTGGGACTGCGCCTCTGGGGTCACACAGGACCCCACAACGCACGTACTTGCACTTATGTAAATGCTACAGCACCCCATGTCTGGCACGTCCCCGGGGTCTACTTTGACCCCTACAGTGCCAGGTAAGGGTTAATAATCCCAGCTAATGCAAAGCTCCCTGCCGGGCACTGTCTTAAATGCCATGCCCTATTCATTCACGGAACCTTCCCAGGAACCTTCCCAGCAGCTCTATGAGACGGCCACGTTTATAAGCCAAACTAAGAGAAGTAGTAACTGAGGCTCAGAGAGGTTAAGTCACTTGTCCAAGAGCACCCAGCTAGAAATCAGTAGAACTGGGATTGGAAGCCAGGCAGCCTGGCACCTGCTGGGTCCTCCAGTGCCTGAAGAGGTGCCGGCTCTACCCCTGGAAGAGGCAGAGAGGGTTCAAGCATGGTCTTTGAGGTTCTGGGGCTTCTGGGTGCCTGGGAGCCCGAGATTCAGTGTGAGCAATTCTCGCAGGCCCCAGGGCAGCTGTGCTGCTTGGCTGGTGCTGGGTGAGTGAGTGAATGGCCGGTGAGGTGGCAGGTGGGAGAGGGGAGGGGAGGCTGCTCGGCTCAGGGGTGTCGATGCCTGTCCAGAGCTGCTTGACTCTGAGCTGGAGCCCGTGGCCTGACCCATCTGGACGCCTCGAGGTCCCCTCGGCAGGCAGCCTGCAGCCCAGGGAGCCAGAGGTCCAGGAAGCACCCTTGGTTTCCTCCCGCCTAATCACAACCACCGGCACCCCTCGGCCTGCCTCCCGCTGTCCCCCGGTGCCCGTGACCATTGGGAGCGGCCCTCGAAAGTTTCCTTGTCAGGGCTGACCGGCTGCTGCCAGGAGCTCCCGCTCTGATACGGAAACTCTATCCTGAAGGCACTTTGTCAGATGTTTTCATATTAAACATTTTTCCTCCATGCGCCGCGGCTGCCAGGGGAACCTGAGACGCATCGCTTTTCCAGGTGCCCTTTGTGGAAAGAATTCCTGACATTCGTGGGCCGTTTCCCCACGTCCCCCGGGCAGGGCCCCGCACCTTGTCCAGAGAGGGTGAGGTCCCGGGGCTGGTTCCTCTGCAAAGCTGGGCCCTCGGCCTGAGGGAAGACCCAGCTCACCTTGTGGCAGAGCTTCTTAGGTTTGCAAAAGCTGAGGTCTCGTGTGTGCAGTGGACATCCAAGCTGCTGGCCCAGGCTGCAAGGTACGTCCTTGCCAAGACCTCAGTGGCCTTTGAGAGAGGAGGTGGGCGCCCATAGGTGGGCCCTGGACGCGATTTTGCCCTCCTTGAGTTGTCCAGGCTGTGCCAGTGCCAGAAGCTGGTGCCGGGCTGGGATGCAGGTGGGAGGTCACATAGCTCGGATTGGGAGAGGCTGGGCCAGGCCCGGTCAGGCTGGGCTGGGGGCTCTGTGTGGCTCTTTAGCTCCCCCAGGAGGAAGCTATGGCGTTGCTGGGCCAGGCGGGGTGGGGAGCACGGGGTTCTGGCCCGGCCCCTTTGGTTGAAATGGGCAGCCCCGTCAGTTCTGCATCCGCCCATTGCGGTGGGGGGTTCGGGAAGTCCCGACACTGTTCCTTCCTCCACCGCCTTCTACCTGGCACGGAGGGGAAAAGGCCCCAGCCCGGGCCCTCGGCGGCTGTGGTCTTCCGCACGTCCACCCAAGGCCCCACGTGCCGCCCTGAAGAACGAGGTGGCTGCCAAGGCTGAGGTCTGCCCGGGGCCGACCTCTCGGGGTCATTGGAGGCAGGTGCTGGGGATAGAGCTTGGGGGCCTTGGCCCCAGGGCAGCGCCTGGGGCTTCTCCCCTAGTACCCAACTCAGGGTCTGCTTTGCAGATGTTGGGGTTGTGGCCTGGATTTAGAGAAGACGCTGGCCTCCTGTCCCCGAGGAAGGTTCAAAACGGAACCGCCGTCATGGAGAGGCTGTGGCTTGGCCACCCCAGGGCCTCGGCACGTACAGTCTGCCTCCAGCCCGGGCAGCCTCGGAGCTGGGCTGTCTGAGCTGGGAGCCGCCGCAGAGGGCGGGGAGCCCAGGCTTTGCCGGGACAGCGCCCGCCTCATTCTCCCCTGCTGTCCCTTAGCTGCCGCCTTCTTCCTCATAGGGCAGAGACCAGAGAGCTCAGGGGCTGCCCAGGGGACAGGTAGCCCTGCCCCGGGCAGGGGCCGGGAGACCCCGGTCCTAGTCCTCACCCTGCCCTCCGTGTCTTGTACTTCTGACGCTCCGTCCCCTCAGCCTCTTCATGTGAAAACTGGGTTCCTTACTGCAATGCCCGGGCTGGGATTTAGCTCAGTTGGTAGAGCGCTGCGCTGCATTCTCTGAGTCCCGAGTTCAATTCCCAGCACCGCAAAAATGGGAGAAGGACGTGGCAATCTGCTCCCAAGGCAATCCCGAAACAGTCAGCCACTGGAAACCCTGTGAGGGTCGCTATGAGTCGGATACCGACTCGACTGGAGGGCACCTAACAACAACTGCAATGCCCTGGTCCTTGGCACTCTTGGTGCACTTGGTGCATCGCGGCCCCCCGAAGACGGCGGAGGAAGCTCAGACCATTCCAGAAATGGCTGGGGCAGGACTGGGAATTGGGCTGTGTATTTTTTTTCAATCCCTGTGGGGATTTGGATGTGGAGCTTGGACTGTGGACCTGGCTCTAGACGGACCTGGATGGGCCCAGAGCACCCGGCCACCTTCCCCCGGGGCAGGCAGCCTCTCTGTGTCGAGCCCGAGGCTGGGCCTGGTGACTGCTGGGCATAGGCACTCATGGCCTCTTTTTTTTTTTTTTTGTGGTACTGGGGGTTGAACCCAGGGCCTCGCGCTTGCATGCTCTGCAAGTGCTGGACCATTGAGCTGCACCCTCAGCCCATTTTTTTACTTTTTGAGACGGTCTCGCTAAGTTACGAAGACTGCCTCTGGTCTCGAACTTGTGATCCTCCTGCCTCTGCCTCCCGGGTCACTGGGATGACAGGCGTGTGCCCGGCTTCATAGCCTCTTCAAGCAGCCATTCTGGGTGTGAGCTGTCCTGGCTGAGGCCCCTCAGCAGTGATCGTGTCCTGGAGGCGAGCTGCGTCCCTCTGCTCGCCACCAGGTACTGAGACGCTGGATTCTCCCACCTCGCGCTGAGGTCTTGAGTCTGGGGTGGTTCTATGCACTTGTTCAAAGACCCTCGCCTCGAGCGCAGCCTCTGGCCAGCTCCTGTAGGGATCCCGTCCTTCCACCTTCTGCAGGAAAATAGACTTGCTGCGATTGTTCAGGAAAGCCAGGGCAGCCCCCACCCAAGGCCTGGCGCCGTCCTTGTTGCCCCGATGCCTCCGTTGGGTCTGAGCAGCTCTGTTCAAACTTGCAAAGAGCCTCAAAACTCTGCCAAAGTCTCTTCTGCACCTTGAAGTGGACTGTGAAGCGAGGGGTGCCGACCACAGAGGGATGGGGTGGATGCTCAGGGGCCTGAGAAGGCAGGGGTTGAAAGATCGGGCCTCGGGGCCACGCTGGCCCGTGGCCTCTGATCGACACCACGTAGCCTCCCATCGGAGCCTGAGTGTCCTCTGCTGCAGGTGGCCTCGGCCACACCTCGTGGGGTGCTCTGGGGACCCCCTGTGGACGTCGTGCAGAGCCGTGTGCGTGACACACACCGATTTCCCATGCTGGGTTTCAGGTGTTGGTGTGAGGGCCGGGACCGCGTGAAGGAGAAGGCATCAGGGGGTGGCGTGTTCTCCGGAAGCTTAGAGTCTAACAGGAAAGATGGGGGACACTCATTTCCTGCGAGGCAGGGCACATGCTGTTTCCTAAGTGGACAGTCATGGGCTGGCAGAAAGCCGCTGCCCAGGGTGGCTGCTGGGCTGGGACCTGGGCTCGGAGGATGCCAAGGTTTTCACCAGCCTGAGCAACAGCAGGCAGCCCAGGCATTTGGGGGATGGTGGGGCAAAGGCAAGGAGAGGCAGCCAGGCTTGCTCTGGGCACGGGGAGCAGTCCAGTTCCGGCTAGGCAAGAAATGAGGCTGACCCAGCCGGCCTTGAATGCCTCTGCAGGGCGGGCAGACGTTCCTCCGTGGTAGGTCAGGGATGCACGCCCCAGAAATACTATCGATTGACACACGGGTTGGTTGTAGTCTTAGCCAACAGCTGTGTATGGCCCGGGAGTGCAGAGTTTCGGCTCGTTGAAGCTTCTTACTGACGTACGTCATAGGTCGCAAGTGAAGGCTTTTCACAAAGCGCACGTTCCTTTTTAGCTTTTCCCAGTGCTGGGGATACAACCCAGGGCCTTGTGCATGCTAGGCACACACTGTGCCACGCAGCTACATCCCCAGGTCCCCCTTTCTTTTTTGCTTTTTCTGAGACAGGGTGTTCCTGTGTAGCCCAGGCTGGCCTTGAACTTGTGATCTTCCTGGTTCAGCCTCCCAAGTCTGGGATTACAGGGGTGTGTCCATGCACTTGGAAGAAGGGGAACCTTCGTATGGAACTAATAACTAACAACAGCTCAGATAGAGGAACGGCATGACCTGAAAGCCCTTTTTCCTGTCCCCTTCCAGCACCCTCCAGGGTCACAGAGCTGTGTCTTGACTCCCCACATCATAGATGACTTTGATTTTTTTTTTTTTTTTTTTTTTTTGCGGTACTGAGGGTTGAGCCCAGGGCCTCCCGCCTGCATGCTCAGCAAGTGCTGGACCACTGAGCTGCACCCTCAGCCCATTTTCTTACTTTTTGAGACAGGGTCTCGCTAAATTACGCAGATTAACTCTGGTCTTGAACTTGAGATCCTCCTGCCTCCGCCTCCCAAGCCGCTGGGATGACAGGCGTGTGCCACCGCGCCCGGCTACTTTGCCTGTTTTTCAACCCAATACAGGCAGAGGCGTGTACCGAGGCCTGGTTGAAATCTAGCTTCTTTGACCTCAACAGGATCTTCATGAAATGCTTCATTCTTATTGCTGGATGCAGTTCTGTGGGAACACGCCACAAGGCCACTTGTCTGACGCGTCTGTCCTATTACTGTTCCCAGTTATTGGTAGTTTCTTACTGGGGGCCCCTATCCATGATGTCACAATAAATATTCTTTTATTTTTATTTTTATTTTTTGGCTATGCTTTGGGGTTGAACCCAGGGCCTCGCACATACTTTGCAAGGGCTCTGCCGCTGGGCTGCCCCGCAAGCCCATTTTATTTTATTTCTTTAAATTTTGAGTCTTGCTAAGGTATGCAGGCTGCCTCTGGCTTTGAACTTACAGTCCTCCCAAGTTGCTGGGATTACAGGCCTGTGCCACCTTGGCCGGGCACAGTCCATATTCTTGCGCCAGCCTTTTTATGGACACGGTGGCATACTCCTCTTGGGCTTGTACTGAGGAGTGGAATTGCTGCCTGTCCATTACATGTATGTTACATACATGTATGTATGTTCACCTTATCAGATGCTCTGCCAGACCGTTTCCACGGCCATCGTGTTTTAGTTAAAAGTGCCTCGAAGAGGGGATTTTCGTCCCTTAACCCCCGAGAGGGGCGGCACCTGTTCTTGATCCCAGCTCTAAGTGGCAGAACTGGGCCTAGGCAGGAGTTTTAGCTCTGTCTCTTAAAACCCTGGGCAGTGCACTCTGGGAAAAATGAGGAGGAGAGAAGAGGGAAAGGAAGCTAAACGTTGGAAAAGAAGCGTGTTTCCAATAAACTGGGCCTTTCACCGGTAGCCAAAACATTACATTCCTCCAGCCGGGAGCCGCGGCCGGGTTTGCCTCTCTGGGCTGTAAATCTTGCTGTGGGTTGGGGCAGGACTGGCCCCGGGTACACAGGCAGCGTCCGTCCTTCGGTCGGTGGATCCCTGGATGTGGGGGTGACCTGGTGGTCTCCTCGGAGGGCTGGCTGTGGGCCCCGTGGGGTCCTGGGCCCCGTGAGGGCTGCGTGCGGCTTACCGTTAGGGCTCCTTTGCCTGCCCGCCCCGCCCCGTCTTGGGTGCTTTGATGGGTCTGAGGTGTTTATAGGCTTGATTCACGACCGCCTTACCAGGGTTTTCCACGGAAAGAACTTATTAAAGGGGCCGTGCGCACAGCGACGGTGAAGTCTGCGCATCAAAGGCGGCACCGAGGCCGGCAGTCTGCGCTTGGCTGGCCAGCCACGGGCTCCAGCCCAGGGCCAGGCCCCCAGAGGGGCAGCAGGGGGCTACCGGGGGTGCAGGGAAGCACTCGGGCTTAAAAACACTCCCCAGACGCACCAAAATTCTGGCGTGTGGGGCAACGTGGTGTGTGTGGGGGGGGTGGTTTAAAGCCCAAAATCCTGGAACAACCCTGCCCCAGCCCCTCCTGCCAGATGTGGGGACACGTGTGGGTGCCAGGGCTCCGCCGTCATGCCCACACCTCGCCTTGTCGCGGGGCTCTTGGCAGGAAATGCCAAGGATGCGGACTGTGGGCTGGCTTGTGCCAGGGCTGGATGGAAGGCTGGCCTGGGCTATGTGGGAGCAGCTGTGGGCAGAGGATCTTCCGGATTCTCCATTCCCAAGAGCTCCTCTCCTTTGATTCGCTTCCATCCAGTTTGTTTCCGAGGCTCACTAAAAGCCTGCCTTTTCCAGGAAGCCTTCAGGGATTGTGTGGCCCAGAGTGGCTTCTCCCTTTTCTGAACTGTCAGTGGCTTTCATCTCTACACTGCTTCCTTGAGGTGGGTTGGCCTTGCGTTGATTTCCTGCTATCCTCACCCAGACGGTGAGTGACTTACGGGCACGACCGGGGTCTACCTCGGCTCCTTGGGGTCACAACCAGGAAACCAGCGGCCCTGGTATTTGACATGGTCCACCTTGTGCAGGAGGCTGTGGTTTAGAGTCATTCCTTTCAGCTCAGTCCTGGCTGCGTCCTGAGATGCCACGTCTGCCTCAGTAGGATAAGTCCACACTTGACTGTCTTAGGTAAGGTCACAGCGTGGAGGCTCTGTTTTGGGGAATCCGGGAGAAATGGATCCTGCACTTTGCGACAGTTGCTCTGTGACATGGCGCCCGATGGGAAGCGTCTCAACCGTTAAAATCCAGGCAAAGCGGGTATACAAAAGCCAGCAAAACACTACCCAATACTGTGCCATGCGCACGATCTTTTCATGTTTGAGCCCATTTTTGCAGTCACTGTGTTTCTTCTCATTTTGAGTCGCGCCACACCAGCGAATGGAGGTCCCAGAGATTTTACTCCATTCTTGCCATTAAGGTCCACTCTAGTTGAGGAGACAGCTCTTCCCCAGCTGTCTTTTGAATGCTGTTCAGCTTGTTGTTGTTGTTGTTGTTGTTGTTAGGTGCTGTGGAGTCAGTATCTGACTCATCATAGCGACCCTCATAGGGTTTTCAATGGCTGACTGTTTCGGGATTGCCTTGGGAGTGGATTGCCAGGCCCTTCTCCCATTTTTGTGGTGCTGGGAATTGAACTCAGGACCTCAGAGACTGCAGCACAGCACTCTACCAACTGAGCTAAATCCCAGCCCCTATCCAGCTTAGGGACTGCTATTCATATGGTTTTCAATGGCTAATTGTTTCGAGAGTGGGCAGCCAGGTCCTCCTTCCTAGTCTGTCTTAGTCTGGAAGCTCAGCTGAAACCTGTCCACCGTGGATGGTCCTGCTAGTTCTGAAATACTGGTGGTATAGCTTTTAGCATCACAGCACCACATAAGCTGCCCACAGCATGACAAGCTGACAGATGCATGGGGTCCTGTACACTAGTAGTCAGTAACTGCAAAATATCTCAAAAGTACCATTTACTGAGAAATATGAACCACCTAGGCACAAATTTAACAATAAAGTGTAAGATCTGTATGTTGAAAATGATAACACTGATGAAAGAAATAAAAAACTAAATATATGGAAAGATGTATCAAGTTCATTGGCTGAAGATTCAATATTGTCAAAAGACAATTCTGCCCATACTGATCTGTAGGTCCCATAGAATTCCAACCAGATTCCTAGCAGGCCCTTTTGTAGAAGTCAACAGGCTGATTCTAAATTTCATATGGAAATGGAAATACCTAGAATAGCTAAGTCTGCAGCCATGGCACCGTGGCATCCAATCCCACCTGATCTCAGAAGCTAAGCAGGGTCAGCCTGGCTAAGTCCTTGGAATGAGAGACTGCCTGGGAATACCATGTGCTGCAGGCTAGGGAGAAGGACCTGGCAACCCACTGCCGAAGCAGTCAGCCATTGAAAACCCTGTGAATAGCAGAGAAGCACTGACATAGTGCGGAGTATGGCACAGTGTTGGGGAGTGTTTTGTTTTATTGTACATAGGGTTGCTATGAGTCAGACTCAACTTGACAGTACCTAGCAACAACAAGAACAGCTAAAACAACTTTGAAAAGGAACAAGGTAGCACAAATCCCACTACTTGATTTCAAAATTTACCATAGAAAACTTAAGTAGTCAAGACTCTGTAGTATTAGTATGAAGATAGACACACAGATGAGGAAACAGAACAGAGGCCAGAAAGAGAATCACACGTACATCTTCAGTGCGTTTTTGACCTAGGGACCAACATAATTCAAAAGGCAAAGGGCAATCTTTTAACCAATGATCATAGAACAACTGAACCTCCATATATTTAAAAAGTTAGACCTATGTTTGCATCTTATATGAACATGGATTATAATTCAACATGAATTATAAACCTAAACATAGAACCTGAAACTATAGAAATTCTAAAAGAAAATATAGAAGAAAATCTTCTGTGACTTTGGGTTTGCTGCTGTTCTTCACATGACGGGAAAAACACAAAAAGAAACAATTGGTAAACTGAACTTTAGCAAAATTAAAACCTTCTATTCCAAAGACTCCATTAAGAAAAGAAGACAACCACAGGCTGGGAGAGAATACTTGCAAAACATATATCTTTTCGTGACTGGTGACTAGAGTACATAAAGAACTCTCAAAACTCAATAGCAAGAAAGCAAACCAACACATGAGTTAAAAAAGTATAAAGATTTGAACAGACAGTTCACCATAAAAGGCATAGAAATAGCAAGCTGGCTGTACAAAGAAGTGTTCAGTATCGTTGGTCATTTGGGAAATGTGAAAAGTACAGTCTATTAGGATAATTTAAGTAAAAATAACCAGGCCATAGCAAGTGCTGGTGAAGAAGTGGAAGAACTACAGCTCTTCCTTCACACCCTGCTGCTGGGACTGCAAGATGGTACGACCACTTGGGAAAACAGTTTGGTAGTTCTTAATAAAATCACATATATCTTTCACCACGCCCCCAGCAACCCTACCAGGTACTTACGCAAGGGACCTGAAAACGAGGCTCATACAAAAACTCGAGTGCCAATGTTCAGACCAAAATACTGGGAAATGACCCAAATATCCATTCACAGGACCACAGGGGTGAGCCTCAAAGCACTGTACTGAGTTAGAGAAAAAGGCACAAGGGCTTCTTGCTGTGTAGTTAGTTACATCATGCAACTGAAGGCGTGGGGATACCATGTGCTGCAGGCTAGGGAGGTATAGCCTGTTGTTGTTAGAGGCCATCTGTCTGACTCATAGCGACCCCCACAGGGTTTTCAATGGCTGACTGTTTCCGGATTGCCTTAGGGAGTGGGTTGCCAGGCCCTTCTCCCATTTTTGTGGTGCTGGGTATTGAACTCGGGACCTCAGAGACTGCAGCACAGCGCTCTACCAACTGAGCTAAATCCCAGCCCCAAGGTGTAGTAGGGGCCAGCTAAAAAGACACCAAAAAACTTTCGCGGTACTGAAAATGTGTCTGTCTCTTTCTCTTTTCTCTCCCCACCTCCCCACTTGGTAGTGCTAGGGATCAAACCCATGACCTCATGCATGCCAAGCCAGGGCTTTTCCACTGAGCTACCCCCCAGTGCTGTTTCCTATCTTCATTGAGTTACATAACTGTCAAGCTTCATGCTGTACACTTTCAAATATTTTATTTTATTTTATTTTATGTTGGCAGTTGAACCCACAGCCTCACACATATTTTGTGAGTCCTCTACCACTGGGCTGCACTCTGAGCGCATTTTTAATTAATTAATTAATTAAGTTTTTTGTTTTATTTTTGTTGTGCTTGGGGGTTGAACCCAGGGCCTCAAAATACACTTTATAAGTACTCTACCACTGGCCTGGACTCTCAGCCCATTTTTGAAATTATTTTTTTTAAACTTAAGAGTCTCACTAAGTTACTCAGATTGCCTCAAACTCATGATCCTCCTGCCTCCGCCTCCCAAGTCGCTGGGGTTGCCAGCTTCCATCACCGTGGCGAGCTTCAAAAGTTTTTAAAGTACGTAGATTGTATCTTTCTAAGCCTCTGGGTCGGAGTTTCTTGTTTGGCAAAGTGGAAGGCCGTGGGGAGAGCTGCATGTGATGCCGTGTTTGTGGCCTGTCCAGCTGCAGGCCTGCTGTGCACGTGAACCAGCAAGGCAGGTTGGAGGAGAGCAGATGTCTTATCACAGACCTGAGAGGGCAGGGGACTTGCCTGGGGCTGCACAGCGGCTGATAGCAACACAGATCTATGCGCCACCCTGGGCCCCGCACCCCCGATTTGGACTGAGAAGGGCAGCCTTTATAGTCCTTGGGAAGTGACGCCCAGCCAGCGGGAGGGAGAGAGAGGCTGGGGAGGTGGCCGTTGGTGCTGGCCGCCAGGAGGCCCGTGGCGCTTCCGGGAGTGCTGACCCTCAGAGGCGGCCAGTTCACGTTCAGCTGTTTTCAAAGGGAAAGAGCGCTGCGCTTGGAAACGCGGGTTTTGGCTGACCTCGGCCGCGGTGCTGAGTGTGGAGTTGAAAGGCCTTTGTGACTCTCTGGTTTGGAATGGGGTTCTGGGCACTGCTGGGGAAAAGGCTGGAACCCATTAGTGGCCGCTCTGCTTGCTCCGCCTCTTGGGGAGGAAGCAGCTTCCTCTCCCCTCCACCATGGCAGAGGGCCCAGGAGCCTGACGGGGTGCCGAGGCCAGGGAGGGCCCTGTTCTGACCTTCAGTAAATCGTGCCAGGGGCAGCTCCAAGCCCCTACGACCCATCAGCTTTGATTTCCATGGCCTCTCTGTGAATTGTCGTCCCAATTCGCAGATGAAGAAACTGAGGTTCAGAGAGGTTTCTCTTGCTTGGCAGAGTCACTCAGCGAGCACGTAAAGGAGTTGTAACTCAAAGGCTGGTGTGATGGCGTGTGACTACTTACCGCGCACAGGGTTTCCATTGGGGTGAAGAAAAGTTCTGGAACTCCGTACAGGTGATGGTCATACAATAGCATGAACGTACTGGATGCCACGGAGCTAAGACTTTAAGCTGGTTGAGGTGGCACTTTTTTTTTTTGTTTTTTTGCGGTACCGGGGGTTGGACCCAGGGCCTCACACCTGCATGCTCTGCAAGTGCTGGACCACTGAGCTGCACCCTCAGCCCATTTTTTTACTTTTTGAGACAGGGTCTCGCTAAGTTACACAGACTGCTTCTGGTCTCAAACTTGCGATCCTCCTGCCTCCACCTCCCGAGCTGCTGGGATGACAGGTGTGCGCCATTGCGCCCGGCAAGATGGCACGTTTTATGTAACGATGTAGAAGGCTGCTGGTCTCCCCTCGACCCTCCATGCTGCCTCTGTCATGGCAGGCTCCTAGTGAGGTGGGCCCTTGGGCTGCCCCTCCCGGCTGGTAGGACTGCCCAGCATCCAGGGAGAAGGCGGCAGGGGCTGTGCCTCCAGCCAGCAGCATGGCTGTGGCCGACTTGGCCTGTCCGCTGCACTCGCCTCTTTCCGGACTGAGAAACCCGGGGACTGGTGGCGCCCCGTGAGGGTGCCAGAACGCTGCTCCGGAGCTCTTGAGTCACACAGTTCTCCATTCACGGGCCTGGGGTGACCGTGGCCCGCTGGGGTGGACCATTGCCACGAAACCCACACCGTGGTCTGGGGCTGGCCTGGAGCCCAGGGAGGTGGCCTGGTGCCTGCCGGTTGGCCCCTGGTCTCCGGGCGCTGGCAGGGCTAGGAGCCGAGACTCCTTCCCCACCAGGGGCTTTCCTGCTGCGAGGGAGATCGGGGAAAGGGGGTTCTTAGAAGCAGAGGCGGAGCTGGTTTATTGGGTGAGGCTCGGCCAGGGTCCAGCTTCCACCTGATACACAGCTCTGGGGCAGAAAGTGCCCCTCAGAGTAGTTACACCTCGGGGCGAGGGGTCAGCCTTTCGGTCTCTATAGGCAGGGGCACATCAGTGCATGCGTGTACATGTGTGGGCCTGCATGCACACGTGTGTGCAGTGGGCGGGTGCAGAGTCACCTGACCCAGGACAGTTCTCCCACAGAGGGACATCTGTGAAGTGTGAACCCCAAACTCCCAGTAGCTAGGGATCCGGAGAAGCCCCGAGCCCATGACATGGCCACGTGGGGCTTTGTTGGTAGTGTTCCTTCCGCTTTTGATGTGTGCCTGGACACACCAAATTGAAAAACATCTCTACTGTGCCGGGCGCAGCGGCGCACGCCTGTCATCCCAGCGGCTCGGGAGGCGGAGGCAGGAGGATCACAAGTTTGAGACCAGAGGCAGTCTGTGTAACTTAGCAAGACTCTGTCTCAAAAAGTAAAAAAAAAAAAAAAAAAAAAAAAAAAAAAATCTTTACTGCGGCAAAGCTCTGAGAAGGAAGGAAGAAGGGAGGTCTCGCCCACCGAGGGCCGGCTCTCTGCCAAGCATCTGGCTGCCCACTCCCTCGTGATTTTCACTAATACAAAAGGGGAAATTGAGACTCAGAAAACTGAAATAAGTAGTCCTAAGTGTAGGTTTGGCTGGGATTTAGCTCAGTTGGTAGAGCGCCAGTCTGCAGTCTCTGAGGTCCCAAGTTTGATTCCCAGCACCGCAAAAACAGGAGAAGGATGTCGCAACCCACTCCCGAGGCAATCCCGAAACAGTCAGCCATTGAAAACCCTATGAGGGTCGCTATGAGTCGGACGTCACTCGATGGCACCTGACAACAACAACAACAAGTGTAGGCTTGCCACAGTTGTTGTTGTTGTTGTTGTTGTTAGGTGCCGTCGAGTCGGTATCCGACTCATAGCGACCCTCTGTACAACAGGGGAAACACTATTGTCAGTGCTTCTCTGCTGTTCATAGGGTTTTCAATGGCAGATTGATTTTTTTTTTTTTTTGGGAGGGGGTTGCCAGGTCCTTCTCCCAAGCCTACAGCTTCTGGTGTTCCCAGGCGGTCTCCCATCCAGGTACTGACCAGGCCCGACCCTGCTTAGCTTCCGAGATCTGACGGGATCGGATGCCACAGGGCTACAGCTGCAGGCTTGCCACAGTTAGCCCACTTGTATTGGAATTTTTGCTAATCAGTGGAAAG
>VMDO01005214.1:0-15147 GCA_007922755.1 Pedetes capensis
GGACAGGATCAGTGGGCAGCGCTAGCTGAGGAGGGAGGAAGGGGGCCCAGGCTAGGTTTTCCTCCTGAATCCAGCCATTACAATGAAGACAGAGGTGCGCCTGACTCATGCCATGGTATTTTCAGTCTCATCATATGCCTTTGAAAGATGGACATTGAATAAGGGAGACAGGAGAAGAACTGGTGCTTCTGAATGATGGTGCTGGAGATGAATATTGCATATACCACAGACTGCCAAAAGAACCAACAGATCCATCCTAGAAGAAGAGCCACCAGCCTGCTCCTTGGAAGCAAGGATGGCTAGACTGTGTCTTATGTATTTGGACATGTTTTCAGGAGGGACCAATCCCTGGAGAAGGACATCATGTTTGGGAGAGTGGCAGGTCAAGGAAAAAAAAATGAAGACCCACTACTAGATGGATTGACACAGTGGCTGCAACCATGGGCTTAAACATAAAAAAGATCGTGTGCTTGGCACAGGGTCGCAAAGTATTTTGTTCTGTTGTACATAGGGTCACTATGAAAATCAGACCTGACTTAATTGTACCTAACAACTAGTCAGACCCAGACAGTGTGGCAGTCAGAAACTGTCACCAGGACTCAAGCACCCTGACTCCTCTCTCCGCCCATCCCTGCCCCAGTGCCCTCCCCACACCCTTGCTGCAGCCACACTGGTCTGTTCTCTGCTCTGGAACCTACCAAGCTCTTTCCCTGCTCTGGCTCCCCCTCCCATAGACGGTCACTCTGAGGATGAGCGCCGAGAGGGTCCCGCCCACGTCAGGCAGCCCTTCTTGTAGACTGGGAGCCCCTGCATCACAGGGCTTGGGTCTAATGCTTCCTTTGTGTTGCTGCCAGCTATCTAGCTTACGATAGCACCTGGCAAGTGGCCCCTGGAAGATCACCTGGGGAGGCCCACTCTATGCCTGGAGCTGAGAGGAGGCGGTGATGACTGGAAATAGATGCAGCTACTTCTTCCTCTTTCACTTCATGGCTGCTTGAAACTTATCATAATAAGTCTAAAAAGTCTACAGATGCCAACTTTGCCTTCACAGAGGGAATAGGATAGTGGAACAAAAAAGCTGTAAGTGATCTGATCACAAAATTGGTCATCATAAATTGTGTTTCTCGAGATATGTTGTTGTTGTTGTTAGGTGCCGTTGAGTCGTGTCTGTCTCATAGCGACCCTCATAGGGCTTTCAATGGCAGATTGTTTCGGGATTGCCTTGGGAGTGGGTTGCCACATCCTTCTCCCATTTTTGGGGTGCTGGGAATCAAACTCAGGACCTCAGAGACTGCAGAGCGGCGCTCTACCAACTGAGCTAAATCCCAGCCCACGTGAGAGATATAGGAAAGGCAATAGTAAGCACATCAGTGCTTCTAGGCTGGACGCCTCCCACTGGGCCCTGCAGTCTCTGCTGAAGTCACACCCAGAGAAACTGTCCTTGGCCTTCACACCAGCCTCTCCCCTGGCCACAGCTCTTCCTTAACTCCACTTACCAACATCTGAAAGCAAGCACCTGCGGGACCATGTCGACCCTGCCTCCCCCAAACTCCATAAGCTCCTGGCTCAAACACCACGGCTCTACTGTCCCCCACCTTGTCCCCAGAGCCTGGCCAGGGCCCCACACAGCAAATGCTCAGTAAATGTACGGACAAGTGAATGAGTGAACGAGGGAGTGCATGGGCTAATGTGAAAGCACACCCCCACCCAATGGCGAGGATTCCTGGTCAGCTCCCTCTCCTTGAACGTGCAGCGCTGGGCAACCGTGTCCCCGGCACGTCATCATTACTTTATTACTATAATCGCTAATGGCAGGAGCCACCCTAACCCTGTTAGAAACGTGGGAACCCAAGTCAAAGTCACCCTGGTCGCATCACGTCTCGCCACCACCTCTCCCGCCAGACAGTGGCCGTTCCTTGTGTGCTTCCTTGCTCTCTGGCTCTTTGCTCCAACAGAGCAGGGCCCTGGGTTTTTGGGGGTCACTTCCATGACCCCAGCATGGACAACAGGGCCTGGCATCCAGCGTCTACAGATATCATTTCCTGCTGCGTTTCCCCACACCTCTGAGGTGCACAGGAAATGAAGTCCACCTTGTAAGCACGGGGACAGAAGGTCAGGGAGACCTCGTGACCTCTAGTCAGCACCCAGGCATCAAGGAGCGGGACTCTTCCTCCCTGCCTCAGAGCGCTCTCAGGTCCTGGCACTTCTCAAGTCTCCAGACCTGGGCAGCACTTCCGCCTCCACCCTCAACTCCGGGAGCTTCCCTACCAGGCTCAGCACAAATGCAAGATGTCCAGTAAGGAAGACCGCGGGGCTCTCCCCAGCCACCTTGGACCCTTGCTCACCTGCCAACATAAAGACAAAACAGGAGTAAGTTCTGTGTGTTTGGACTCATGACCCAGGGTCCATGGCTTCCCTTACTAATGGCGTCTTTCGTTGCTTAGAAACAGTCTTCCCTTCCCTGGGCTTTCACTTACTCCTCTGGAAAACAAGAAGTAGATGGGCGTCTCTCTCAGTCTCGTCTTGCGTCTTTTCTGTAAACACTGCAAGTCCTTGTTTTCTGGTTTTTCATAAAAGCACAATTTTTTCTCCCCAACAGCTAAACCATGTTGTGCATCATGCTCTGAGCATATGCACAATCACATGATGAGGACAGGCTTCCTGCAAGAGCTGAAACAACTCCCACACCCTTAGAGGGGCCATGCTTGGAGGACACAAACTTAGTCATCAGGTCCTTGGATTTGGTGCTGGTGTTGTTAGGTGCCAACAACTCGGGTCTGACTCATAGCAGCCATCATAGGGTTTTCAATGGCTGGCTGTTTTGCGATTGCTTTGGGAGTGGATTGTCACGTCCTTCCTCCATTTTGGTGGTGCTGGAGATTGAATCCAGGTCCTCATATAGTACAGAGCAGCACTCTACCAACTGAGCTAAACCCCAGCCTAAGATCCTTGGAAGGGTGCCAGAAAAAAAGAACAGGCGTGTGCGTATTGGGATACTCCCTAAGAAAGACATCTAGAAGTTCCTGTCGAAACATCAGCTAGTGAAGAAGTGGAAGACAATTGGATCATAAGTCAGGAATAGAAAGCAATTAAAGGACAGAGGCAAAAGAATATGTCTCTGGGTTGTTGTTAGGTGCTGTCGAGTTGGGTCCAAGTCATAATGATCCTCAGAGTTTTCAATGGCTGATTGTTTCAGGATTGTTTTGGGAGTGGATTGCCACATCCTTCTCCAATTTTTGTAGTGATGGGGATCAAACCCAAGTCCTCAGAAAGTGCAGAGCAGCACTCTACCAACTGAGCGAAACCCCAGCCCATGTCTCTGGGTGGTTGTTGTCTTGTTAGGTGCTGTGGAGTCAGTATCCGACTCATAGCAACCCTCCATACAACAGATGGAACACTGTTGTCAGTGCTTCTCTGCTAGTCATAGGGTTTTCAATGACTGATTGTTTTTTGGGAGTGGGTTGCCGGGTCCTTCTCCCAAGCCTATAGCACCTGGTGTTCCCAAGTGATCTCCCATCCAAGGACTAACCAGGCCTAACCATGCTTAGCTTCCAAGATCTGATGGGATCGGATGCCACAGTGCTATGGGTAGAAGACTAAAAATAGTAAATCCATCCAGGGAATTGCAGCTGAAATGGGGCCAATATGACATTTTTATAAATAACTTTTAAAGAAAGAAATGGTGGTGTAACACCTACAGACACTCCACAGATTCTTGCAGGATGACATTTCAAGCAAGCAGAGCCCACATAAAGATTGAAAACCCTGGTGACAACAACAAAGGGAATGTCATCAAGTGAAAGCACTGAATAATCCTTCAGAGAGAATTAACATAAAACAACTGCAGTCATGAGAAGGTAAGCGGCAAGTGAACGTGAGCAATGTACAACAAAATGCAAGTGTGGAAATGTCATGAGCCCATTAATTTGTACATTAAAAACTACCAATAAGATTACTGAAGAAAACAAAAACAACAACAACAAAACAACTTCACCTCCGTGTGATGCTTGCCCTTGACTATCAACTTGGCTGAATTGAGAAACACCTAGGAGACTAGCGACGCCCACCTCTGGGAGCATCGGCAAGGACTTCCAGAGAGGACCAACAGAGGTAGGAAGCCCTGCCCTGAATGTGGACTACACCACCCAATAGGCTGTGGCACAGATGGAATAAGAGAGGAAAAAGAAGGAAGCCCGCTAGCACAGGCGTCCTCTCTGCTTCCCGGCTATCATGAGGTGAGCAGCTCTGCTCCGCCATGCTCTTCCACCATGATTTCTACCTTACCATGGCCCAACCATGGAGCAAGCCCCCAAGGACTGAAGCCTCTGAATTCCTGAGCCCAAATAAAGCCTTCCTCCTTTTAAGTAGTTCTCTCAGGTATTTGTCATTGTGACAAAAAAACTAACATACCTCATTAAAATAGGGACATATTTTCTAGTTCCAATTGGGATTCATTCATTCAACAGTCTTCATAAAATTACTACAGGTCATACTCCATACTGGGATGACAGCTCTTACCTTAAGCAGCAGCCAGCGGTAGGTCCAATAGAAGAATGCTTCTTAGTAGAATTACTGGGTGACCTAGCAATCCATGGATGGCAGATTTCCAACTCCCTTGAGAAGAGATGCCCATGCCAATGGAAGAATATTAAAATGACCCCCAATTTTTTTCAGTGCCTCACAACTCTAAAGACCAGAAGTAGGACAGCTGTGTTCATGCAGTGGGAAAGAACTTCCCTTTTAAGATAAAATACTAGTGCTATCAAGGTCTTATATTAAAATGTAATTTTCAGCAATCACAAAGGAGGTGAGAAACATTTATGAGAAAGCAAGATGGCTTCAAATTCTCACATAATCATAGTTGTGTTTTTTTTTTCCTCTCCCATATTCCTCTCTTCTTTCCCCAATTCCTGAGTGAGAGACCATCTTTCTGAATCACGCATGGTTGAAGGGCACAGCATACCTGTGACCCTTTGGGATGAATGGTGGAGGTGCAGAGAGTAAGCTGCCCCCTCTGGAAGTTCTCCACTGCCTCCTGCCACCTCCCAAGAGTCCTCCTCATAGGACTTCCCTGTGGGACATGTGGGAAGCTAGAACCATTTGGAAACTTATCACCTCTTTGTGAAAAACTGACCCAAGACAACAGATTAGGACCCTGTGTTTACTGCTCCCCACCCACCATGTCCATACCCCCTATGAAGCAAACGGAAACTACGGCCCAAAGGAAAGAGTTCATAAAATTCTGAAAGATAAAAATAAGTAACCTTAGCGAGCCAAAACATTTAGCAAGTTTCCAAAAGAGAGGATAAAAGAGGGCCAGAGGAACCAAGGGCTGGGATTTAGCTCAGTTGGTAGAGCGCTGCTCTGCAGTCTCTGAGGTCCCGAGTTTGATTACCAGAACCACAAAATGGGAGAAGGACGTGGCAACCCACTCCCATGGCAATCCCCAAACAGTCAGCCATTGAAAACCCTATGAGCGTCACTATGAGTCAGACTTGACTCGATGGCACCTAACAACAACAACAACAACAACAACAACAACAACAAGTTAAAGCTTTCTGGGGCTGGGATTTAGCTCAGTTGGTAGAGTGCTGCGCTGCAGTCTCTGAGGTCCCGAGTTCAATTCCCAGCACCACAAAAATGGGAGAAGGACCTGGCAATCCACTCCCAAGGCAATCCCAAAACAGTCAGCCATTGAAAACCCTATGAGGGTCGCTATGAGTCGGATACTGACTCTACGGCACCTAACAACAACAACAACAAAGGAACCAAAACAAAAAAAGAGGAAACCAAAATCCACACCGTATTTATTCGCGAATGAAGATGGTAATGGGGATAGAAGCTGTTTTCTGATGCTCTAAGCCCCACATCAGTGAATGAGTGGAGCGGAAAGAGGCTCTGTTGGGTGAGCAGGTACCATTTAGGACATGAGGGCATCAGCCCCAGCCACCTCCCTTGCTTGTGTTAAGCAGCAGGAGGCAGCATTTCCAAGCTGCAACAATAAGTGTGGCCCCTGGGGCTGAATCTAAGGAAACCCTGACAGACTCCCAAGACAAGAAGGGGGTCCCATACCCAGGAGACAGTCTACTGGCAACCCCAGTGTATTAGTCAGCTAGCCAGTACTGTAAGAGATACCTGGGTAAATCAACTGATAAAGAGGGAAAGTTTATTTGGGATCATGGTTCTGAAGACCTTGGTCCATGCCCCATGCTTTGGGCCTGTGGCAGTATAGGCCGTCATGGCAGGACCATGTGGTGAATGTGGCTGCTCACCTCGTGGCTGGGTGTAAAAGGGAAAGAGGAAGAGACCAGGGTCCTACACCCCTCTCAAGGACATGACCTCAATGACCTAAAACCTCACACTAGGCCCCACTTCCTAAAGTTTCCCCTAGTCCCAATAACACCCCATACTGAGACCAAGTCTTTCTCTAATGAGCCTTTGGGGGATGTCCCAGATCCACAGCACCCAGTCAGTAGCACATGCTAATCTTCCTTTACTGTTCCTGGGCACAGATTGTGATAAGCAGACAGAAACTCCTATACAGAGGAAGGAGAATCTCACACACCCCCATAAGCAAGACCCACCCCTCACTGAGGAACACCTGTACCTGGGACAGAAGCTCCAACTGAATAAAGGAAGGAATTGACACGTGAAGAAAAAGAAGTACTAACGCAAACAGATGTGATTTTAGAACAGGCGTAATACCTATCTTCAAAGAGATAGTTTATTAAATCCTCAATGTAAGAACCAACTATTATTATCACAAATAATTACAGGCCATTAACATTTCACAACCCAGGTCATCTGAATTAAAACTCAGAAGGCGGCTGAATATCCAAATAGACACAGCTGTAGATGAACTGCTTAAGAAAAAATTGAACTCAGGAATTTCCCCAAAATGCACTTCAAAAGTCTTGAAGATGTAAAATATTGGGCAGAAAGATATCAAGGGCAGAGAAAGTATCAGAGAAAAATTAAAAGACAGCCCAGAAAACCGGAGAAGTTGTGATTGCTATCTGGTACAGCACTGTCCAATAAATATAGTGCAAGCCACAAACACAAGCCACATAGGCAATTTCACATTTTCTGATAGCTACTTAAGGAGTAAAAAGAGACAGATGGAGTTAATTTTGATAATATATTTTAACACATTATATACAAAATATTACCCTCTCAACATGTAATCAATAAAATGAAAACATTGAGATAGTTTGCATTTCTTTAATGTCGTAGAAAAATGTTGTTATTTGTTGTTAGGTGCTGTCAAGTCGGTATATAACTCATAGTGACCCTATGTAGAACAGATGAAACACTATTGTCAGTGCTTCTTTGCTGTTCATAGGGTTTTCAATGGCAGATTGATTTTTGGGGGTGGATTGCCGGGTCCTTCTCCCAAGCCTACAGTACCTGGTATTCCCAGGTGGTCTCCCATCCAAGTACTAACCAGGCCTGACCCTGCTTAGCTTCTGAAATCTAATGGGATCAGACACCACAGTGGTATGGCTGCAGACATTCCAGCATGTCTTGGTTGAGACTAAGCACACACCCAGAGCTCAATAGTGACAGATGTCCATGGCACCCAAGCTGGAAGGTGAACATCAACAGAAGACCTTTAGGACAGAGGAATCCAAATGTAGAAGCAGCAACAAAGAATAGGCTGAGGACACGATTCTTCAGGTGAAAAGAACCCACCAAGTTCATAAAAATAGCCTCCCATTGCAAAATACCAGAGCAAACTTTCAGAGCAAAATTTAAATTTCTAGAACTTCCATAAAAGATAAAAACTAGGTACCAGCATAGAAATAAGGACAAAATTCAGATCAGACTTACTAGTAACACCAAATACTAAAAGAGATTGGGGAGGGGGTGGCAAGCCTCTGAGAAGATGTGATTTTGGTCAGGAATTCACTACTCCAGGGATCATTCAGTTGTGACATAAGAATTGAACTTGGACATATAATTGCTTACTCAGCTCACCCCAACACCCTGTCAAAATCTCTGCTCCATCTGGCATCGCACTGGACTTGAATGATATTAAGCACTCCACGGGCCAAAGCACACCTCAGATTCTGAGAAGTAAGGGTCAAATTTGGAGCAGTCCAGGGCCCTAGGACCCGGTGTCCCTAAGCCAGTGACTCCAAACCCACCTCCAACATCTGCATGGTAACAGAAGGAGTGACATCAGTTCCAATAAAAGTCATGGCAGGTTGGAGCCTCCCAAGCCAGTTGCCCATTGTGATTCAAAAACCTTCTTAACGTGCTGGGTGCGGTTGCGCAGGCCTGTAATCCCAGCGGCTCCGGAGGCAGAAGCAGGAGGATTGCAAGTTCGAGACCAGAGGCAGTCTGCATAACTTAACGAGACCCTGTCTCAAAAAGTAAGAAAAAATGGGCTGGGGATGCAGCTCAGTGGTCCAGCACTTGCAAAAGCATGCAAGCGCGAGGCTCTGGGTTCAACCCCCAGTACCGCAAAAAAAAAAAAAAAGCCTTCCTACCACTCCCCTGCAGCCTGTTGTGTAGACTCTGCTTGAATGCCTCCAACCACAGGCTGCTCACTACGCCCGAGGCTGTCTATGCCACTGACTATCGTGCAACTTCAGCTGTTGGAAATCCCTCTCTGTTGAGCTAAAAATCTATCCCGGTATCTTAGGAATCAAACGATGAAATAATTGGGAGGAAAAAACTCGCAGATAATTTTGATTCAACCCCTTCATTTGAAGAATGAAGCAGTGGAGGCCCAGAGAGGGAAACCAGCATCCCCAAGGTCACACAGCACAGCTGTGGCCCAGCTGGCACTGCTGGTATTTGATCCCTGCACACAGGTTGGCCAGCGGCCTTGCAATATGGTGAACCTTCTGGCGATCTGGGGGAGAGACTCAAAGTCAAGGTCAAGGCATGACAACTGGAAAGTTATCTCTGTGCTGTGGTCTGGAGGTCAGCTTTGTAAATTGAAGTGTCCTGAGCGGATGGTACTGCCCCAGAAAGGGACCCAGGGATTTGCATCTGGGAGTTAGCTCAATTGGTAGAGCGCTGCGCTGCAGCCTCTGAGGTACCGAGTTCAATTCCCAGCACCGCAAAAATGGGAGAAGGACCTGGCAACCCACTCCCAAGGCAATCCCTAAACAGTCAGCCATTGAAAACCCTATGAGGGTCACTATGAGTCGGATACTGACTTGATGGCACCTAACAACAACAACCCAAAAGATACTATCTCAGCTTGCTGCTGTTTTTCCTTCCTGACAAGCTCACCCATGGGTATTTGGAGGACAAGAAGGCAACATGTTGGGGTTAGGTGCTGTCCAGTTGGGCCCACAGCAACCTCACATACAACAGAATGAAACACTACCCAACACTGTGCCATGCATACGATCTTTTTTTATGTTTAAGCCCATTGTTGCAGTCACTGTGTCAATCCATCTAGTTCAGTGTCTTCCTTTAAAAAAAATAAAAAATAAATAAAGAAAGAAGAAGAGAAAGAGGGAGGGAGGCAGGGAGGGATAGGCGGTCTTGGGAGTCCTGAAACCCTTTCTCCCATTCAAATAAGAAGCTGCTGGAAGGGAGAAGATTATGCACCAACCAGGCCCCAAACAATCAACAGCTCCCACAGGCCTGAGGAATCAGGGTTAAGACACCACCTTTGGCTTACAGCAAACAAGTCTGACCTGGTTTGAGGTTCCCCTGGGAAACCACTACCCAAGCTCCCTACTGACAGTAAGTAGCACAGCTGCAGGAGGCAACAGGGCCGGGGCACTCCTTCCCCCGGGGGCTGTGGGGCCTTGGGCATTGCATTTGCCACAATGCATTCACTTTAGAGACTTTTTGAAGGCAGCAAGTAGATGCCAAGGGTCTCAGGGGACCCATCTGTGTCATCAGGCTCCGGGGCCTCAGATCTTGCATAACCACAACAGCATCAGCAGACTGAGACCAACCCAGTCATCCCCCAGCGTCCCCTCCTCCCAAATCCACCCAACAAAGCAGGTGTTATTGTCATCCTTGTCTCAGAGCTGAGAACCTGGGCGAGCAGTGGTTTGTGCAAACATTCGACAGTTATAACACTCCAGCAGCCAGTTATGGTGGCGCATGACTATAATCCCAGCACTTGGGAGAATGGGCTGGGAGAATCAGGAGTTCAAGACCAGCTTGGGCAACAAAGTGAGTTCCAGACCAGCCTGAGTTATACAGTGAGGACCTGTCTCAACAAAAAACAAACAACAACAATATTCTAACACCTCACTGTATGAGAGTCCCAGGCCAGCCTCCCTTCATCAGCCACACTCTCAGCCTCTCCTCTTCCAATTCTTCCCTTGTCTTAAAGGTGAACTCTCAGAAATAATTCACCTTCTACCCGCTTCTGGACTGCGTGGAGATGCTGGGACTAACGCACTAGCCACAATCATTTTTAAAAATGTATTTTCCCATCCAAGTCTTCTCTATCTTTTACTATATAGTATTTTTCTATATGTCCTTGGGTTCCATTTCTGTTTAAGATAGAAACTTTTCCTGTAGTGGTCTTTTAGGAAGAGTAGCCCAGAACCCCCTTGAGAGTGAAGGGACACTAGAAATAATTATGCTGTGGCAACTTCCACAACCTTGGGGCTGTCCCAAGCTCTGCAGGAAGGGGGTCACCAAGCCAGTGATGGTTCTAAATATGCTGCATGTATTACTCCTCTGTCCCCACACACCAGCGCCTGCCTTTCAGGGGTAAAGCCCAGGCTGCAGAAGAGTCCACCAGACCCAGAATCTGCACCCGGGCAGCCCAACTCCAGCCACCACGAGGCCATGCACCTCTCTGGCAACCAGGATGCACCCTCAGATGGGGGTCACCCCAAAACTGTGCTTTAGTCACCCCCACCACCCTGCCCACTCTGCAGAGTCCTTGCTCTAAGAATCTCCACCAGACGATGCCGTCCCTGCCTGCTGATTCCAAATAGGAAGGCTGACGCAGAGCTGGGTGCTCCAGAAAAGACAGAAGCTAAGCGAAGCCCCGCAGCCCCCAGACACGGTGCTTTCCCAACCACCCGTGGCTCTGCTCCTCCTTCCCCAGGTTCCCAGAGCCACGCTTTCACACACCCCTTTCCCACACACTTCTGGAGAGATGATGTCCTCACGACAGGCCCTGAGAAGCAGACGCATGCCAGTGACACCCAGGGACCCCCATCCTCCCCTGGCTGCTCAGTGGGCTCAGCCAATGGGAGGGGCATCTGGAAGGCATAGGACCAGGGCGGGGAGGGGAGGCATCCATCCCTTTCTACCCTTAGAAGCCTACGTTACTTTAAGCCCTGAGCAATTTAACTAGAAATCATTTTCAAAGGCAGTGGACAGTAAACCTCCCCCGTTGCAGCTTAAACAAGGGGTCTTTCTGCCGGCCCAGGCCCTGCAGAAGCCCCATATCCAAACCCAAGGGCCCATGGATCTCTCTTGAGGATGAGTCAATGATAAAACCGCAGTTTGCCTTCACGGATGATTTGCCATATTTTAGCATGATCCGCGCACATAAAAATCTGCTACCGGTGTCATGGAGCACGCCTGTAACCCCAGTGAGAAGGGAGGTAGAGGCGAAAGAAGGATCGCAGGTTCCAGGCCAGAGGCAGCCGGCGTGACTGAGTGAGATTCTGTCTCAAGGCAAAAATTTAAAAAGGGGCTGGGGGTGTGGCTCAGGGGTGGAGTGCCCTGGGTTCAATCCCTCCATCCTGGAAAAAAAAAAAGAAATCAGAGCTGCTGAAAATAAAACTCTTAAAAGGCGTGGCAATTTCTGGGACAGCCATTCCCTCTGGGGTGGGGACAGGGAAAATGATCTCCTCAGCCAAATGTTAGCTGGAGAGAGGAGCAGGTAGACGCAGAAGGCCTGGGTTAGAGTTTGGTTTTTCTTAGAGTTTCTCAGACTACTTATTAAACATGTGGTACCTGCAAGGCCCTGGGAACATCAGAGAGGATGCACGAGCACTGTGAAAGGCTGGGACATTTCAGTCATGGCCTGAGTCGAGTAGATACTTTGCCTCCTGCTTACCTGGGTGCCCTTTCATTCTCTAGACCTCTATTTTCCCATCTGTAAAATGACAAGAGCACAGAGCAGAACCTCGGGCCACACTTCTAGTTCTGGAAATAGCAGCCAGCCAGAAGCCACCAAAGCTTCAGAGAAGCTTCCAGAGATATAGAAAGGGATTTAGGGGCCTAAGGTAGTGTCGGGCTGGGATTTAGCTCAGTTGGTAGAACGCCGCTCTGCAATCTCTGAGGTCCAGAGTTCGATTCCCAGCACCGCAAAAACGGGAAAAGGATGTGGCAATCCATTTCCAAGGCAATCCCGAAACAATAAGCCAATGAAAACCCTATAAGGGTGGATATGAGTTGGACACGACTCGACGGCACCTAACAACAACAAGGTGGTGTCACCGAGCAGGAAAAACTGCTCCCCAGACGACAGGAATTGGCCATGGCATGAAGGACCACAGAGAGGTCTCAGGGCCTTAAGAAGCCGGTGCTGGTCTCAGCACAGGAAGTTCCCGCTCACAGGAAGCCTTCCACCTGCACTCTTTCTCCAAGGGGTGGGCTGCTTGCGAGCCTGATGTTTCCCTTTCCTCTGCTCTTTCTGTTCCCTACCTGTAGTAGGCCAAATGGACCACATCCCTAAATTAGCTCTACTCCCTGAGCTCAGTGACTGTTTCCCCATATAGAAAAGTATTCTATAAGTAGGATTAACTTGAATACCATCAGGTGGGAAAATTATCCTGGATTCTCTGGTGGACTCTGGATCCTCTGGTATTATGATCTGAATAGCGACTCCTCCTATAATCCATATGTTGAAATCCAGGCACCCAGGACCTCAGAATGCAGCTATATTGGGAGCTGGGGTCTTTAAAGAGGTGATTAACTTAGCCTGGCACGGTGGCCACGCCTGTAATCCCAGCGGCTTGGGAGGTGGAGACAGGAGGATCTCAAATTCAAGACCAGAGGCAGTCTGCATAACTTAGCGAGATCCTGTCTCAAAAAGTAAAAAAAAAAAAAAAAAAAAAAAAAAAAAAAAAAAAAAAAAAAAAAAAAAAAAAAAAAAGGGTGGGGGTGCAGCCCAGTGGGCCAGAAATTGAAGAACAGGCAAGCACGAGGCCCTGGGTTCAACCCCCAGTAACGGAAAAAAAAAAAAAAAAAAAAAAAGAGGTGATTAAGTTAAAATGAGGTTTAAGACATTATGCCTTGGGTCTTTATGGAAAAGTGAAACAAAGACCACATGGAGTCACAGGGAGAAAATGCCACTTCCAAGCCAAGGAGAGAGGCCTCAGAAGACACCAAACCCAAGACACTTTGACCTGGGACTTCCAGCTTCCAGAACTGCGGGACAGTAACTGTTTGTGACAGCCCTGGCCGTGTAAAAGGGTTCTAAATGCAATCATGATCGTCCTTGTAAGAAGGTGGCCAAGGGATGCCGCCCCATCCTCACTGAGGAGGAGGAGCCAAGGTGACCACAGAGGCAGAGATGGGAGTTGTGCAGTCATAAGTCAAAGCTTGAGGCAGCCATCAGAAGCTGGGAAGAGCAGGAATGCTGCCCTAGAGCCTCCGGAGGGAGCGAAGTCCTGCTGACATCATGGTTCCAGCCTCTGGAGCTGTGGGAGAATGCATGTCTGATGTTTTAACCCACCATGCTTGTGATCATTTGTTATAGCAACCCAGGAAGCCAATATATTACCTAACTTTAAAATACAAGCTATCTTTAAGTAGCACCCAGGTACAGCCTTAGTGAATAGGGTTATGGATGAAGACAGATAAAGAAAGTGCTTTGCTATGCTCCAGGTTGGGATTTAGCTCAGTTGGTACAGCACTGCTCTGCAGTCAATGAGTTCCTGAGTTCAATTCCCAGCACCACAAAAATGGGAAAAGGATGTGGTAATCCACTCCCAAGGCAATCCTGAAATAATCAGCCATTGAAAACCCTATGAGGGTCCCCATGAGTCAGACATGACTCAATAGCACTTAACAACCATCAAGACCCTCCAGACTAGAAAATCTCAGTCATCTAGAATATCCAACACATGCCACAGGGCAGAGGTAGTTGATAGTGGCCGTTGTAGAATATTGATCCACAGATGTATTGAGAACCCATGAGATGCAAAAGATTAACCTGCACAGCAGGCAGAGTGTTGTAAGACAATGTTGTTGTTGTTAGGTGCCTTTGAGTCAGGACCAACTCACAGTGACCCTGTGTGCAACAGAAAGAAACACTTCCCAACATTGTGCCATGTCCAGCACTATCAGTGTTCCTCTACTATTCACAGGGTTTTCAATGGCTGATTGTTTTCAAGATTGTTTCGAGAGTGAACTGCCAGGTCCTTCTCCCATTTTTTCAGGGCTAGGGATAGAATCCAGGGCCTCAGAGTACAGAGCAGCACTCTATCAACTGAGTTAAACCCCAGCCCATGTAAGACAATAGAAGAGGAAACTTTTAACCTGAGATTGACTCTCTGGAATTTTCCAACTTTCTACAGTGAATAAAAGTACAGTTATTACTATTGATCACTATATTATCAGACTTTGGTATTCTTGTTGGATGCCGTCAAGGCGAGTCTGACTCATAGCAACCCTATGTACAACAGAACTAAACACTTCCCGACACTGTGCCATGCCCAGCACTATTGTCAGTGCTTCTCTGCTAATTCATAGTGTTTTCAAACTAATTGGCATTCATGGTTTCTCTTAATCCTTAGAACTGTCACATTTTATAGATAGGGAAAAGAAATAAATTGTCTAAATCACACAGTTAATGAGAATCCTATTTTGGTTTTGTTTGTTACATGCACAAAAGGTTTAAATAGGCTTTTAATAGAAAACTAAATTTCTAAAAAATATATGAAATTATGCAAAAACTTTAGATATACAAAATGATTAGGAGAATCCAAATTGCAACCAAACTGACATTATTTTAAACAACAAACCATAGAAGTCTGAGAGTACCAAGTATTGGAGAAAATGTAAACGTAAATTGATATGAACACTTTGGAAAACAACTTGGCTTTATCTTCTGAATAGATGTTGAATATTCTACCTTCCCTATGACTTAGTAATTGTACTTCTGCATATATGCCATTAAGAAAACTCTTGCAGCCGGGCATGGTGGCGAACGCCTTAAATCCCAGCAGCTCCGGAGGCAGACGTAGGAGGACC
>VMDO01005214.1:15247-79740 GCA_007922755.1 Pedetes capensis
GCACGAGGCCCTGGGTTCAACCCCCAGTACCAAAAAAAAAAAAAAAAAAAAAGAAAGAAAGAAAGAAAGAAAGAAAGAAAGCTCTTGCATTCACCTACCAGAACACATGTACAAGTACCATTCATATTATCAAAACTTTGTAATTATCTAGTAGCAAAAATGGAAAAATAAATTGTACAATCATACAACAGAATATTGCATAACATCAAAAAGTGATAATATGTGATAATATGGATACATCTTTATTTAATTTTTCCTACAGTATAATGAGCTTCCTTATGGGATTTCATACACTTGCTTCATGTACATTGCACTTCTTCTCTCTGTCTTTAGAGAACCATATTTTGGATGGCAGGAAGACGGGCTTCCAAATCCAGACGCCTGGCCACTACATTATGCATTTTATGACGGAGGAAAACCAAAGCCCTCTTTAGAAGTCAGCCGTGGGAGGTTCCTCCTCTTCTGTCAATAAGACTATGGTGAGCAGGTTAGAAAAAAGGCACTTCCATCACAACAGGAGCGAGTCAGGGTAGCCAAAGGAATGTGCTGCTTGGTAGAAAAACATCAGAAATTGCCCATCAGGGAAAAACTACAGAAAGGCTAACT
This sequence comes from Pedetes capensis, assembly GCA_007922755.1. Lineage (NCBI taxonomy): Eukaryota > Metazoa > Chordata > Mammalia > Rodentia > Pedetidae > Pedetes > Pedetes capensis. The sequence goes on from VMDO01005214.1 coordinate 15,854, forward strand.
CGGAGTTTATTAGAAATAGGATCATTTCATCTGGCTGGGTGACACTTCAGAGGATCCAAGAACCCGGATGATCTGATCACTGCCATTTGGCCCCTCTTCCTGCTGGAGAGAGGCATTTGGGGGTTGCCCAAGACACATCACTGTGACTCTTCAGGTGCCAGGCAATGGGGGGTCCCATCAGACTGCAAGGAAAGCAACGACAGGGAGCCAACAAGGACGATGTCTGCAGACCACTCCACTACCTCCACCTCCCATTCAGAGGCCCTCGGTAGAACCAGCATCTGGGGCCCAACAGCCCATTTTACCTTCCCCATCAGGCACCAGGTCCACAAAAAACCCACTAACAACCTAGGATTACATCTGGTCCCTCACATATCTACATCATGTTGTTGTTGTTAGGTGTCATCGGTCAGTATCCAACTCATAGTGACCCTATGTACAACAGGTGAAACACTATTGTCAGTGCTTCTCTGCTATTCATAGGGTTTTCAATGGCGGATTGACTTTTGGGAGTGGGTTTCCAGGTCAGTCTCCCATGCCTACAGTACCTGGTGTTCCCAGGCAGTCTCCCATCCAAGTACTAACCAGGTGTGACCCTGTTTAGCTTCCAAGGTCTGACAGGATCAGATGCCACAGGGCTATAGCTGCAGGCATCTACATCATAGCCTACACTTGTTAGTTGTTAGGTGCCTTCGAGTCGGTATCCGACTCATAGCGACCCTCATAGGGTTTTTTCAATGGCTGAGTGCTTCGGGATTGCCTTGGGAGTGGATTGCCAGGCCCTTCTCCCATTTTTGTGGTGCTGGGAATTGAACTCAGGACCTCAGAGACTGCAGCGCAGTGCTCTACCAACTGAGCTAAATCCCAGCCCATAGCCTACACTATTGAGGATATTTTCCAATATTTTGAAATATCCTGAAGCATCACTGTGAGAAAATCTTCCATCACAGCCAGGCATGGTGGTACATGCCTGAAAACTCAGCACTTAAGGGGTAGAGGCAGGAGGATCACAAGTTCAATACCACACTTGGCTACATACTGAGTTCAAGGCTGGCCTGAGCTATGCAGTGAGATTCTCTTTAAAAAATTAAAATTAAAAATAAAATAAAAATCTCTTGCTATGATTGTGGATCTATTCTTTGTTCTACTGTTTGTTGAAGTTGTTGTTAGGTGCCATTGAGTTGGATCCAATGCATAGCAACCCAATGGACAACAGGATGGAATACTCCCTGATTCTGTGCCAGGCATATGAGCTTTCTTATGTGTAAACCTATTGCTGCAGACACTGTGTCAATCCATCCAGTAGAGGGTCTTCTTTTTCTTCATTGACCCACTACTCTCCCAAACATGATGCCCTTTTCCAAGAATTGGTGCCTCCTAACATGTCCAAAATACATCAGACAGAGTCTAGCCACCCTTGCTTCCAAGGAGATCTCTGATTGGCCTTCTAGGACAAATCTGTTGTTTCTTTTGGCAGTCTATGGTACATTCAATATTTGTCTCCAGCACCATAACTCAAAAGCATCAATTTTTCTCTTGTCTCCCTTACTCAATGTCCAGCTTTCACAAGCATATGATGCAACTGAAAATACCATGGCATGAGTCAGGGGCACTTTCATCTTCAATGTGACATCTTTACTTTTCAACATTTTAAAGAGGTCTTTTGCGACAGCTTTTCCCAATGCAATGTCTTTTGATTTCTTGATTGCTGCTTCCATGTGTGTTGATTGTAGAACCAAGCAAAGCAAAATCTTGAACAACCTCAATCAAGAAATTGCTTATTGACCCACTTGTAAGGGTTTTTGTTTTCTTGATTTTGAGATGCAATCCATACTGAAGGCTAATCTTCATCAGTAAATGTTTCAAATCCTCTTTCAGCAAAATTGTGTCATCTTCATAATGCAAGTTGTTAATGAGTCTTCCTCCACTCCTAATACCACATTTTTCTTCATAAAGTCCAGCTTCTCGGATTATTTGCTCAGCATAGAGATTGAAGAGGTTCAGTGAAAGGATACAGCCCTGACGCACAACTTTCTTGACTTTAAACCAGGCAATGTTTCCTTGTTCTGTTTGAATGACTTCCTCCTGGTCCATGTACAGATTACTCACAAGTAAGACTAAATGCTCTGGTAACCCATTCTCCACAATGTTATCCATAATTTGTTGTGATCCACACAAATGCCTTTGCATAGTCAATAAAACATAGATAAGACATCTTTTTGGTATTCTTTGCTTTGGGCTAATATCCATCTGACAGCAGCAATGATGTCCCTGGTCCATGCCTTCTTCTGAATCCCACTTGATTTTTCTGGCAGTTCCCTGTCTATACACTGCTGCAGTTGCTTTTGAATGATCCTTAGCAAAATTTTACTTGCATCACATATTAATGATATTGTTCAATAATTTCCACATTCAGTTGGATGTCCTTTCTTGGGAATAGGCACAAATAGGTATCTCATCCAGTGAGTGGCCAGGTAACTGTTTTCCAAATCTTTTGTTATAAACATGTGAGCACCTCCAGTGCTGCTTCTATTTGTTGAAACATCTCTCTTGATACTCCATCGATTCATGGACCTTGTTTTTCACCAACGTCTTCCAGGCAGCTTTCACTTCTTTTTTCAGTACCATTGGTTCCTGATCATATGCACCCTCTTGAAATGGTTGATCATCCACTAGTTCTCTTTGGTATAATGACTCTATGTATTCCTTCCATCTTCTTCTGATGTTTCTTGCATTGTTTAATACTTTCCCTATAGAATCCTTCACTATTGCCACTTGAGGTTTGAATTTTTTAAGCAATTCTTTAAGCTTGAGAAAAACAGAGCACATTCTTCACTTTTGGTTTTCTATCTCCAGCTCTTTGCATATGTCATTATAATATACAGTTTTGTCTTAAGCTACCCCTCAAAATCTTATGGTTAGTTCTTTAACGTCATCATTTTGTCCTTTTATTTTAGCTGCTCCATGTTCAAATGCAAGTTTCAGAATCTCTTTTGACATATAATTTGGTCTTTTCTTTTTTCCTGTCTTTTTAATAATCTTTTGCTTCCTTCATGAATGATGTCTTTGATGTCATGCCTCAACTCATCTGGATTTTTTATCATTAGTGTGTAACGCATCAAACCTGTTCTTGAAGTGGTCTCTGGACTGTGGTGGGATATACTCAAGGTCATACCTTGGCTCTCATACACTTGTTCAAATTTTCTTCAGTTTCAGTTTGATCCTGCAAATGAGTAGTTGATGGTCTAATCCATAATCACCACCAAGTCTTGTTATGACTTTTGCTATTGAAGTCCTCCAACATCTCTTTCCACAAATGTAGTCATTTTGGTTCCTGTATGTTCCATCTGGTGAATTCCATGTGTATAGTCACCATTTACGTTGGTGAAAAGATGCGTTTGCAATATAAAAGTTGGTGGTCTGACAAAATTCTATCATGCCATCTCCAGCATCATTTCTGTCATCCTTGCTTCTAAGGAGCACTGTGGTTGCACTTCTGGGATGGATCTTCTTCTTTTGGCAGTCTATGGTATATTCAATATTTGTCTCCAGCACCATAATTCAAAAGCATCAAGTTTTCTCCTGTCCCCCTTATTTAATGTCCAGCTTTCACAAGCATATGATGCAACTGAAAATACCATGGCATGAGTCAGATGCACCTTTGTCTGTCACCAATGCCATATTTTCCAACTACTGCAGTTTCTTCTTTGTTTCCAACTTTTGCATTCCAGTTACCAGTAATTATCAGTGCTTCCTGATTCCATGTTCAATCAATTTCAAACTGCAGGTGCTGATAAAACTCTTCCCTTTCTTCATTTGTGGCCTTAGTGATAGGTGCGTAAATTTGAATAATAGTCATATTAACTGGCCTTCCTTATAGACATGACAGCATTGCACTTCAGGACAGATCTTGAGATGTCTTTTTTGATGATGAATGCAATCCCATTTCTCTTTAAGTTGTCACTCCCAGCAGAGTAGACCATATGATTATCTGATTCATAATGGCCCATACCAGTTCATTTTAGCTCACTGATGCCTAGAATGTCAATGTTTATGCACTCCATTTCCCTTTTGATGATTTCTAATTTTCCTAGATTTATACTATGTACCTTCCACATTCCAATTATTAATGGTGTCTATAATAGTTCCTTCTCATTTTAAGTCATCTCACATTAGCAAATGGAGGTTCCTGAGTGAATGAAAAAAAAAAAGGAAAACCCTGAACAAGATGGATTGACAGTGTCTGCAACAATGGGCTTAAACACAAAAACGATCGTATACCTGACAGAGTCAGGGAGTGTTTCACTCTGTTGTACATAGGGTCACTATGAGTCAGACCCAGCCCAATGGCACCTAACAATAGCAACAAAATTATCTTCTTTCAGCACTTTAAAGGTATTTTTCCATTGTCTTCTGGCTTTCACCAAGTCACAAGAGAAGTCAGCTGTTGGTCTTGTTGCTCTTTTGAGGGTCTTCTCTGATTCCCTTGCTTTTGGTTTTCATACATTTTACAATGGTGTGACTATGGTGGTCTTCATTATATTAACTTTGCTTGGGGGTTATGGAATTTCTTGGGTCTGTAGCTTGATGATGTCCATTGGTTTTAGGAAACTTGGCCAATATCTCTGGCCAATAGCAAATATTCTTTCTGTTCCACTGTCTCTCTCTCCTCCTTCTAGAATTTCTATTACATGTGTTAGATCTTTTCATCCGGTTCCAGATGCCTCTTGTACTCTTTTCTGTATTTTCCATCAGTTTTTCTCTTTATGCTTCAGTGGGTATATTACCAACTGATATTCTAGGTTACTAATCATCTTTTTTGCTCTCTCTAATGTGTAGTTAAACCCACATATCAAGTTAATTTAAGCTAAAGTACGTGTGTGTGTGTGTTACTGGTGGTTGAACCCAGGGCCTTGTGCCTGCATGCTTTTGCAAGTACTATACCACTGAGCTGCACCCCCCAGCCCATTTTTTACTTTTTGAGACAGTTGTTGTTGTTAGGTGCCATCGAGTCGGTATCCGACTCATAGCAACCCTCATAGGGTTTTCAATGGCTGTTTCGGGATTGCCTTGGGAGTGGATTGCCAGGTCCTTCTCCCATTTTTGCGGTGCTGGGAATTGAACTTGGGACCTCAGAGACTGCAGCACAGCACTCTACCAACTGAGCCAAATCCCAGCCCTTTTGAGACAGGGTCTCTCTAAATTATGCAGACTGCCTTTGGTCTCAAACTTGCGATTCTCCTGCCTCTGCCGCCCAAGTCACCAGGTTTACAGGCATGTACGACTGTGTCTGAGTAAAGTAGTTTTCAGTTTTAGAGTCATCATACAATTTTTATAGTTCCTTGATAAAAGTATTCATCTTTTATTCTATTTTATTAAGGATATTAATCCCAATTATTTTTAAGAACTATGTCTAATTCCAAGTCTTTGTCTTGGTTTTTGATTCTTTGGCCCTGTTTCCTGGCATGCCTAGAACTCTTTTTTGAACACCAGATAGTGTAGATGAACAAGTAGAGAGACAGTTTGAGGCTCTGGTGAATGATATCTTCCTCCTGAAAAGGCCTGTTTCCCTTTGGAGCAGAGCGGAAGCAAATCACCTGAGTACAGTTGGGGACGAAGGCATTTGAAGGTGAATATCATCTTTTCTGAGGGCTGCCCCATTTTCCATTCACTTTAACTCCTAAAATATAGCTAGTCCAGGGTCTTTAGAATTACAAGGGACTTTCTTCCCTGGCAGATCCCTCCCTCATTTCAATAGTTGTTGCCCAGGCCCATAGACTTTCAAAATTTCTCTTTTGTTTCCCTGAGTTTTGACTATTACTTTTTGCTTGACTTCTTTTTGCTTGACCTCCCTGCTCCATACAGCTGGCAACTGTCAAATGCCTTAAGGGGGAAGACACAGCAGAGTATTTACTGACAGCGCTAAATTTCTCCTTCCTCGAGGACCCTGCTTCCCTAAGTTCTGATTCCTTTGGTAGCTCTTTGATGTTCTCAAGCACATAAGTTTTGTTGTTAGTGTTGGTTGAGATGACTAGTTGGTTGCTTTTGTTTGCTTTTATTGGAGGCCAGTTTATCTAGCTGTTCTCAGTGGGGACGTTTGTCTGCGACAAGTTTCTGTTCTGTTACCGGGAAGAAAATCTAAAACCCAGCTGCGCTAGTTCTGAGATTCCTTATGCTGCCAAAACTCCAGAACACAGAGCCCCGGGGGGAGGATGCTTCCTGGGAAAGGATCCACAAATCCCATTTGCTTTACTTATCCACCTGCCAAGAATCACTGTTCCTAATTTGACTTGCCAAGGTTGGGGAATCCTGGTGTGAGAACTGAGCAGAGTGGAGGCATGGCCAGTCTAAACAGCAATGATAGGGCAGGTGACTCTATTCATTGAGGGGTTTGTCCTGTCTATGGCTCGACCTACAGCATCTAAACCTAAGCCAAGCATAAAACAAGGCTTTGGTAAACATTTGTCCAGTGGACAAATAAAGAGGGGTGGAATGTAGGATCCTAAGTGGGGCCCTGAAATAGAAAAGGAACATGATGGGAGAATTGGTAAAATTTAAATAAAATGCCTACGGTTTTTGTTATTGTTTTTTCTTTTGATTTAGTAGTATTGTGCAATGCTAGTTTCTAGTTTGGGGAAATATATCATGGTAACATGAGATGATAACATTGAGATGAAAGGCTGAAGGGCTTACAGGAACTCTGTTAAAGTTTTTGCATCCTTTCTGTAGAACTAAGATTATTTCAAGGTGAAAGCCCATGTTTTTTTAAAAAAGAAATTGTATATTTTAAAATAAACTTTTTATTTGGTAATCATTTTTGGAAAAGACTAAGTGAACATGTCAGAAAAAAATGATCCAAAGGGCATCAAAAGACAGTTTGGACCTGGAATGTTCCCTAAAGGCCCATGTGATAAAGGCTTGGTTGCTAATCTGTGGCACTACTGGGAGGCAGTGGCACCTTTAAGAGGTGGGGCCTAGTGGGAGGAAGTTAGGTCACTGAGGCTGTAGCCTGGAAGGGGATATTGGGATCCCAACCCCTCCCTCTCTCTTTGCTTCTTGGCCACCATGAAGTGAGCAGTTTCTTCTATCATGTGCTCCAACCATGACATCGCCTCACCATAGGCTCAAAACCATTGAGCCAACAGATCCTGAACTGAAACTTTCAGAACTCTGGGCCAAAGCAAACTTTTCTTCTTTATTGATTATCTCAGGTGTTTAGTTATAGTAATGGAAAGCTGACTAACACACACGGCATCATCCTTCCCAGGCTTGAGAACAGTCGTGATATCAAACATTTATTAACAAATGCATATTGCATATTGCCAGTGACTGTGAGCTCAGGCTCTGACCCAAACTGCATTTGAATTCTGGCTCTCATACCTACTGGCTGTGTTACTGTGGCCAACCCAGTTCTCTTCCCTAGGCCTCCATCTCCTCATCTATAAAATGAGAATTACAATGGTACCTAGTCTATGGTGATGATCTGAGAATTCATGGAGTTGATGTTTATGAAGCTGAAAATGGTCCCTAGTACACAGAAATGAAAGCAAATGAACTAATGATCTTCCTTCTTGTACAGATGAGTTATTAAACATAAAACTAAAGCTGTATCTTTTTGTCTGATCAGTACACTTGCCAATCAGAAAATATAAGTATGAGACATTTGTATCTTGGTTTTTGGTTCTGAAATAGCTCAGTCTAAGCCATATACTGGGCTGGGGTTTAGCTTAGTTGGTAGAGTGCAGCTCTGCACTCTCTGAGGCCCTGGGTTCAATCCCCAGCCCTGCAAAAATCAGAGAAGGTGGTAGCAGCCCACTCCCGAAGTAATCCCAAAACAATCAGTCATTGAAAACCCTGGGAGGGCCACTATGGGCACCTAACAACAACAACAACAACAACAAGCCGTCTATTAGGGAGAAGGACCTGGCAATCCATTCCTGAAACCATCTGCCATTGAAAATCCTGTGAATAGCAGAGAAACACTGAAAATGTGTCCGGCATGGCACAGTGTTGGGGAGTGTTTCGTTCCGTTGTACATAGGGTCACTATGAGTCAGAGCCCACTCAACTGGCACCTAACAACAACAACAACAAGCTATATATGGGCTGGGGTTTAGCTCAGTTGGTAGAGTGCTACCCTGCACTCTCTGAGGACCCAGGTTCAATCCCCAGCACCACAAAAATGGGGTAAGGAAGTGGCAATCCACTCCCAAGGCAATCCGGAAAACAAACAGCCATTGAAAACCCTATGAGGGTCGCTATGAGTCAGACCCAACTCAACATCACCTAACAACAACAAACCATATATAAAAATGAACATTAACATGCCAAGGGCCAAATACATTCCCACAAATGGCAATCACTGGGCATTGGCCATGTTTTCAGTTATGTGCACCTAGAGTCTCCTTAGGCCCGCAGCCATAGCCCTGTAGCGTCTGATCCCATTAGATCTCGGAAGCTAAGCAGGGTCAGGCCTGGTTAGTACTTGGATGGGAGACCACCTGTGAACACCAGGTGCTGTAGGCTTGGGAGAAGGACCTGGCAACCCACTCCCAAAAATCAATCCGCCATTGAAAACCCTATGAATAGCAGAGAAGCACTGACAATAGTGTTTCCCCTGTTGTACATAGGGTCGCTATGAGTCAGATACTGACTCAATGACACCTAACAACAACAACAACAGAGTCTTCTTGGATTAGTCTGGAAAGTGGGAAGTCAGGACACGGGTGTACTGTACGATTGCTTCTGATTTAAGCCTTCCTGGGTCTGTAATGACAAGCCTCATCTTAGCACCTTTCAAGAAAAATACCTGTCCATGCACAGACACACGTGTCCACGTGCATGCCCACGCACACACACGCCCCTTCGGCTGAACAGCACTCTGAGTTCCCAAAGAAGTAATGTGCTGCCGTCTCACTCGGCCAGGCTTTCCTGGATCACAAAGCAGAGCAATTAAGACCCATCCGAAAAGCTGCCCTGCTGTATGGAGGAAGATTTACGAATTTACGTTTGCAGTTTACAAATCCAATCATAGCCATGTACTTGGGCCATTACAGTCGTGTAAGAAAAATATGGAGCCTGCTTTTATTTTGCTGAAACTCTCGTTCCCTTAGATGTCGCAATTCACTAACATTAATTGGCAAAATTGAATTCTTCCAGCATGAGTGGAGATGAATGGCCTCTCGTTATTTAATCAGCAGAAAGCCAAGGCTCTGCACACAGATGCTTTGACTGCAGGGTTTTCCGGGAACCTGCAGGAGCCGCTGCTTGCTTCATTCCATTCCAGACCAGCAAGACAAGCTTTGCAGGGGTAAAAAGTCACTGCAGGTATTCAGCTCAGGACCCACAACGCCTTGGAGCAGATCCATGGGAGTTATCCTGGCTGGCCAACAAGGCAGTCCGGGACCCCCTAAGGATTGACAGGTTTCTGTTTCTAACCCGTGGCTGAGGGGCTGTCATGGGATAACCAGAGACGCATAGATTCTTCAATCCAGCACTTCCCTTACTCCAGGATATGAGTTCTGGCAAACTCCTTCCTATGGACCCTGCAAAGCCCAGGCCAGATGTTACCACCTGTGATAGTCTGGATATGAACTGCCCCCCACAAAAGGATTGTATATTGAAGACTTGATCTTTAGTTTGTGTTGTTATTTTGGGAAGTTCTGGAAACTTAAGGAGGTGGGGCCAAGCGAAAGGAAGTCAGTCACTGGGTACATGTCCTTGGGATCTGTATCTTGTCCCAGGCCCCTTTCCCTCCCTCCCTTCCTTTCTTTCTCTTCCTCCCTCCTCGTCCCTCCCTCCTTTCCTCTTTCACTCCCTCTCTCTCTCCTCTTTCTCTCTCTTTTTTCCCCTCTCCCCACTCCTCTCTCTCCTTCCCGTCCACCATGAGGTGAGCAGCCTTGGCCACATGCTCCCCCAGCCATGCTGTTCTGCCTCACCAAGAGCCCAGAATCAGTGGAGTGAAGGAGTATGAACTGAAACCTCCGAAATCACGGGCCAGAATACATCCTCCCTCCCTGCACCACACAGCGCCTCAACAGAACTGTCAGCCCAAGTCAAGGACTCTTACGCTTTGCTTGTGCCTCTGGGGAAGTGCTTAAGTTCATTTGCTGATCAACAAACCCCTCCACCGTCTCTGTCTCCACACCTGTGTTTCCTCAACCATTGCACAGTATCAGTCACATAATAGGTGTTCAGTAAAAGAATGGGCTGGGATTTAGCTCAGTTGGTAGAGCACTGTGCTGCAGTCTCTGAGGTCCCAAGTTCAATTCCCAGCACTGCAAAAATGGGAGAAGGACCTGGCAATCCACTCCCAAGGCAATCCCAAAACAGTCAGACATTGAAAACCCTATGAGGGTTGCTATGAGTCAGATACCGACTCGATGGCACCTAACAACAACAACAAAAGAAGGGGCGAGAAAAGGTTGGGGGCAAAGAAAGCAGGCTAGCAGATCCCATTGTCACCAAGCAGCTGTTGCAGCAATAATGCTGCCTAACAACCCCCAAAGGCACTGACCTCCACGAGGCATTTCTTCTCACTGTATGTGCAGCTAGGCTGTGCTTTGCTGCTCAATTTGGCTGCAATACAGAGTCAGATTCTTGGACACAGAAGCAGCTGCCCAGATGTGTTCATCTCACAACAGGTAGCAGAAGAGGGAGACTCCAAGATAAATCCCAGCAACATATTTCAAGCCCCTATCTGCATCACATCCACCCAAGTCGCAGTGGCCAAATCAAGCCATAGCACCAGGTCCAACATCAAGTACTTGGGGGAGAGGCAGGACGCTCCCTGTTCTCCCCTGAGATGCTCAGCAAAGAGTGTGGAGGTCAGGGACACAAGCAAGGGAAGGGAAGAAGAAGAGGGAATGGTTAAGAATTTGATTCCAAAGTCAGGCTGGCTGAATTCAAATCCCACTTCTGCCCCCCAAAGATTGTGATCTTGGAGAAGCGACCCAATCACTCAGCTTCCTGACCTGTCAAAGGGACCTAATAATACTTCCAAGGGTCTATATGAGCATTTAATAAAAATGGTCCTTGCTAAACACAGATCACAAGCCTCGGTCCTGTTGTTGTTGTTGTTGTTGTTAGGTGCCATAGAGTCAGCTCTGACTCATAGCGACCCTCATAGGATTTTCAATGGCTAATTGTTTCAGGGGCTGGGATTTAGCTCAGTTGGTAGAGCGCCGTTCTGCAGTCCCCGAGGTCCTGAGTTCGATTACCAGCACCACAAAAAATGGGAGAAGGATGTGGCAACCCACTCCCAAGGCAATCCCGAAACAACCTGCCATTGAAAACCCTATGAGGGTCGCTATGAGTCAGATACGACTCAACCGCACCTAACAACAACAACAACAATTGTTTCAGGACTGCTTTGGGAGTGGATTGCCACATCCTTCTCCCATAATAAATGCTATCTATTAGTTTAATCCTCTCCCTTCTATTCATTAGATCTTCTTCCAGAAAATACCAGATGCTTCCCAACCCACATCCCTTACCTACACCAACCTCCTGGGTCCGGACTCCCCAGATTCTTCCCAGCTGGTTCCCATGGCTTACTCCTTCATGCAATTCTTTTATTAACACTGGGTAGACCTTTAGTAGCTGCGCAAAGAGCCCTAGGACAAGAAGCTTTCAGCCGGCACCACAGCCCTGCGATGACATTGATGTGAGCGTCACCAAAGTCATTCTGCCCATAAAGAAGGTGTCTCAGTCACCAAAGTCATTTTGCCCATAAAGAAGGTGTCTCGGTGACGGATGGCTGCAGGCCTCTGAGCTGCAGTGGGTGGCCTGGTTAATCCATCTCCCCTGAGGAGCCAGAGGCAGCCAGGAAGGGAAAGGGCAGCTGTGGGAGACGCCCAACTCCAAGGCCAACCTCACAGCCACAGCTGCAGCCTGACTCTGAGGCTGGATTAGATCAAGACAGATGTTACAGGTAAACATGAGCAGGTGCCACTCAGGTTCGACTCCTGGATCCAGGGGGCCCATTCCACATGACAGTGATGGCACGTGGGAGCTGAGCCGGTCAGTGGCTGCCTGTCTCTGGCTCTTCAATTCTATTTCACAACCCCAAAAGTTAATTCCCAGGAGGAGTGTCTATAACTCACAGCTAGTTTGGGCACAGAAAAAGGACTGTAATCTACCTCTGCGAGAGCTCGTTCTCCAAAATCAGATGTCAGAAAAAATATGAAGACTTCCTCCAATGGCAGTTTCCTGGGGTTTTTGTCTGTTTATTTTTCAGTACTGGAAGTTGAACCCAGGGCCTCATGCATCCTAGGCAAGTGCTCTACCACTGAGCCACCTCCAGCCCCTTTCTGATTTTTCATTTTGAGACAGGATCTTGCGAAGTTGTGCAGGCTGCCTCTGGCCTTGAACTCGTGATCCTCTGGCCTCCCAGGCCTCTGGGGTCACAGGCCTTAAGCCATGTCGCCCAGCCCAGTGGAGGGCTTTTGTTATTGCTGGTTTTGGTTTTCTGGCCCCAGGCCTCCACTCATTCAGGACTTAAAGGTCACAGTGTTTCTAGAGGGTGAGGCTTGGCTCACTTCAGAGAACTCTCCTACCGGGACATCCCCTCCCCGCCAAATACGCCCCTATGGCTCCCAGCATGCAGAGCCCTGTTGGATGAGTATCATATTCAAGACAAGAACCATGCTTGCCAGCCAGGCATGGTGACCCAGGCCTGTAATCCCAGTACTCAGGAGGTGGAGGCAAGAGGATCGTGAGCTCAAGGTCCCAGCCTGGGATACACGACCTTGTCTCCAAAAGAAGAAAAATTATAAAAAGAAAAAAAAGAAAGGAATCGTGCTGTCTCATATTTTCATTATGTCACACAGAGTCCAAACAACCATGTCCCGGGCATAATGAGCTTCTAAACCCCACTTCCAAACTTGTTTCCTCCTAATTTATGGTCATAAAACTAGGACAAGCGTGGGTTAGAGGCAGTGATGACTCTGTGTGCTTTTGGGAAAGTTCTGGACCCTTTCTAAGCCTTGTTGTCATCAGAACACTGGGAGAGAATGAGATCTCAGCTCCCCAGATGCAAGGAGACGGTCCCCAGAGTGCCTATTATGTCCCAGGGCCTTGGAGAAAGCCATCACCATCACTGACCATCTCCATAGACCACCATCCGAGGCCCAGCAGGACTCAGCACAAAGAATTAGCGCCACAACAACTCCACCCAGGTTGGCCAACAACATGGAGAAGTCCTTTGGGGAGAAACGCAGACGCTGCATGGTTTTACAGCCACCCGCTGCCAGCTGGGAGGAATCTAGCAAGCCCGCAGCCAGAGCAGGGTCAGGCCTCACCACGCCCTGCAGACATGCCTGGGGGCACTCCACACGTGCAGCTCGGCCCTATGGATCAGGGTCTTAGTTCTGAAATCAGATGGAACCGGGTTGGAATCATAACTCTGCCATAGACGTGGAAGATGCCAACTTGCTCATCTTTGCTTGCATTCTGCCCCTGCCTGGGATGGCCGCCTCACCCCCAGGTCCCCCCACATACACCCCGCATCCCCTGATCTTTGTGTGACTGCCTCCCTCCTATCACTCGGGCCTCAGCCTCAATGCAGCCTCTGAGCACCCTGTACACGGTACCTGCCACCCCTCCCAGCCAGTCCCCTCTCTGTTTTAGTTGCTATGCAACTTCTCTGTATCCAAATGTGGGTTTCTTCTTGGCTTCTGCCTCAAGATGGAAGCCCGATGAAGGCAGCGACCTTCTCTGTCCTAAACCCATTCTGTCCTCCATGCCTAGAAGTGTGGCTCAAAGGAGACGCTCAGCCAAGAGCAACCGGATGACAGAGAGGACAGCAAAGCTGGGTTTTCTGTGCATGTCTGTCAGGAGCAAAGCCCAGGCTCTTTTTTTTTTTTTTTTTTTCCCTGGTACTGGGGGTTGAACCCAGGGCCTTGCGCTTGCATGCTTTGCAAGTGCTGGACCACTGAGCTGCATTCCCAGCCCATTTTTTTTACTTTTTGAGACAGGATCTCACTAAATTATACAGGCTGCCTCTGGTCTCGAACTTGTGATCCTCCTGCCTCTGCCTCCCACACCGCTGGGATTACAGGTGTGCGCCACCACGCCCGGCAAGCCCAAGCTCTTAATCAACCTCCCTGCATAGAGGCTCCTAGGCCACCCTTCCAATGTGAGGCTCAGAACAAACGGCTTCCTCCCGCTTGAAACCTTGCAGGTGCCTGAAAACAGCTCCCAGTCCTCTCTGAGGTCCCCTCTGCCATGCCTCAGCTTGCTCAGCTGTGTCCCTCACAAAGTCTCTGGACCTGCCTCGGGTCCCTGTGTGACCCTTCAATTCCTCAGGGTCCTTCTGCAATCATGCCAGGATTGGATTCATGCCAGGGACGGCGGCCTGACCTTCCGGGGGTTTATTAGCACATTATACTCCTATTAACAAAACGCAACGCTTCGTTATGCTCGCCCTTCCAGGGTTTCAAAAGGCCTTTGTGAAATCTTGTCGCACACAGAAACAAGAGTCCGCTTGAAGACACTGATAACATGGCCTCTCTTCATCCACAGCATGGCGATGCTTCAGCAGCAGATCCAGCCCACATCTCTTTGGAGCAAATAATGGGATAGGGGCCTCGACTTTCCTTTTAGCCACCTTAAGACAAATGTATATTTAAAAAAAAAAAAAATATATATATATATATGTGTGTGTGTGTGTGTGTGTATGTATGTATACACATATGTACATATATACATATATACACGGGTACATGCATACATGCCTGCAGCGTTAGCCCTGTGGCATCCGATCCCATCAGATCTCGGAAGCTAAGCAGGGTTGGGCCTGGTTAGTACCTGGATGGGAGACCACCTAGGAACACCAGAAGCTGTAGGCTTGGGAGAAGGACCTGGCAACCCCTTCCCAAAAATCAATCTGCCTTTGAAAACCCTATGAACAGCAGAGAAGCACTGATAATAGTGTTTCCCCTATTGTACAGAGGGTCGCTATGAGTCGGATACCGACTTGACAGCACCTAACAACAACAACAATATACATACATATACATATATATGCATATATACATACATATACACATATATACATGTATATATAATACATATACACCTATGTACATGTATGTATACATATATAACATATATATGTATATATACATATATATGTATATGTTGTTGTTGTTGTTAGGTGCTGTCAAGTCATGTCCGACTCATAGTGACCCTCATAGGGTATTCAATGGCAGATTGTTCCGGGATTGCCTTGGGAGTGGATTCCCACATTCTTCTCCCATTTTTGTGGTGCTGCGAATCGAACTCGGGACCTCAGAGACTGCAGAGCAGTGCTCTAGCAACTGAGCTAAATCCCAGCCCATATATGTATATATTATAGTTTTTTATTGCCTTAAAACAAAACAGCTATACTAATCTTTGAAAGGAATGAAAACTTTAGATGACAAATGTTTCTTATCTCCCTAGCTATTCCCTTTGAAGCCCTAATGGGGAAAAATAGCAAATGAGGAAGAAGCTATTTTAACTGTCACCTCCATATTAAATATACTCTGTCACTCTAGCAAGCATTTCATCACCTGAAGACACTGATTTGTGCTTGGGAAAATTTATGGTCATTTATTACAGTCATGCACTGAAATTCCCAAGAGATTTTTAAACTCGTAAAGATAAATCTTTCTCATTTTCAGTGCCTGGTTATTTTCACTCATTAATAACAGGGACCTATCAGTGACATTTTAATCAGTACCCAGTGTCACTTCCCTTATGTGTACACACCTTCTCCCAAAGGGGGCTGGAGACTAGGGAAAAGGCTGGGGATATGGTGATGAAAGTTCTAGAGAGACCCAGAAACCCAAGTAGCTATGGCACATGGCTTCATTCTTGTCCTGACATTGGATTAGGAGATTCTAGGACGAGAAGTGAAAGTACCTCCAGGTCACGTGTGGCCAGATGCCATCAAACTAATAGAGAGCACCCTCGCTTCCTTGTGGGAATGTGCAGTGTGCAGCAGGGGGCCCGGCCAGCCAGGACAGAGAGCCAGACTGAGTGGCCCTACCCTGCTCAGCCCACTCAGGGCAGCAGCAGCAGGAGGGGTCAGAGGACAGAGGAGCTCGAGGGAAGTCCGAGGTGGTGGGACCCTAATCCAGCTGGGGTGAAGCTAGCTGGGCAGAGTTGGTTTGTACCCAGAGATTCAATCCTGTGTAGAGGCTGGGTCAGGGCGAGACTCTTGGAAATGAAAAAAAAAATGAAGGTAGAGAAAGAACATCATAGAAATCAAACCATTGTCCTTACACACACACCCCACCCCTGGCTCTGCCAAGCCTCTACCATCTTGGCCAACAGCCACTCCATCTCCTTGTTGTTGTTGTTAGGTGCTGTTGAGTCATGTCTGACTCATAGCGACCTTCATAGGGTTTTCAATGGCTGGCTGTTTCAGGATTGCCTTGGGAGTGGATTGCCACATCCTTCTCCCATTTTTGTGGTGCTGGGAATCAAACTCTGGGACCTAAAAGACTGCAGCGCAGCACTCTACAAACTGAGCTAAATCCCAGCCAACTCCACCTCCTACGCAACCCATTTTCTTCCTGTTCTCACTTCCAACACACAATCCACCCGCAAACTCCTAATCACTACTTTCAAAACGTGCCCGAGGCCAGTCACACCTCCTTTGGCCAAGTCCACATCACAGTCATGCTCACTCTTTCCAAACTGATCCATCTTCCTGTCTTCTAGTTCTAAGGTCCCTGTCAACACAGCAGGCAGAGGGCTCCTTTACCTTGCCCATGGGGAAGGCAGCTCTCTATTCAAACCCTTCTCACAGCTTCCCACCACCCCCGGAAGAACAGCCAGATGCCTCTCAATGGTCTCCCACACCCCACTCCCCAGGACCTCTCCAACCTCACTTCTCACACTTCCTCCTCGCTCACTGCCCACCTCAATGTTTCCTAAACTGTCCCAGGTCTTCACCCTGCTTTGCTCTCTGTTGCCTGGGGCACCTTCTTCCACACACTGGCTGCTCTTTCAAATCTCCACCCAACCAGTTACAATGGAGGCTGCCTCAACCACCTAATCTACAACTGAACCCAATCTCCCACTTGCCCTTCCTCCTGTGCTGCCTTTCTGAGCTTACCAAGGAGAGTATTCCCCCAACACAACCTCAATAGGTGTCTCACCAAATGAATGTGTGTGTGTGTGTGTGTGTGTGTGTGTGTGTGTGTGTGTGTGTGTGTGTGTGGTTTGGTTTCTGGTTTTTCAGGGGGTTTTTGTTTGTTTTTTGGTACTGGGCATTGAACCCAGGGCCTAGCTCTTGCATGTTTTGCAAGTGCAGGACCACTGAGCTGCACCCCAGCCAATATTTTTTTTTCTTTACTTTTTGAGACAGGGTCTCCTAAGTTACACAGACCGGCTCTGGTCTCAAACTTTTGATCCTCCTGCCTCTGCCTCCCGAGTTGCTGGCATGACAGGCATGTGCCACCGCACCCGGCTTGGTTTTTCAGTTTTTTGACACAGGGTCTCACTATGTTAGCCCAGACGGTCCTTGAACTCGCTATATATACCAAGATGGCCTTGAACTCACATCCATCCTCCTGCCTCACCCTCCTAAGTGGTGGGATTATGTTGTTGTTGTTAGGTGCCATCGAGTCGGTATCCAACTCATAGCGACCCTCACAGGGTTTTCAATGGCTGAGTGCTTCGGGATTGCCTTGGGAGTGGATTGCCAGGCCCTTCTCCCATTTTTTTTTGTGGTGCTGGGAATTGAACTCAGGACCTCAGAGACTGCAGCGCAGCGCTCTACCCACTGAGCTAAATCCCAGACTGGTGGGATTATAGGCACATTGAATATACCATGGACTGCCAAAAGAACCAACAGATCTGTCCTAGAAGAAGTGCAACCAGATGAAACACATCTGGCTCAGAAATGTCCTTAACTACAGAAAAAGGTAAAGCATTACGCCAACCATGAAAAGGAAAGAAGCACGGGTGCCGGCAGTGACATTGAGGAACCTTGAAAACGCTATACTAAGTGAGGCAGGCAGACAAAAAGGGACCACATAAGCCAAGACTCCATTCCCATGAAAAGTCCACAGCAAGAAAACAGAGAGACAGAAAGCAAGTCAGAGGTTGATAGTAGGGCTGGGGACAAATGAGGGGGCGATGCCTAATGTGTAAGGGACTTCAGGTGAGCCTATGAAAATGCTCTAAGCTTGACTTTGGTGACTGTTGTCTGTACCTGTGACTACACCAAAAACCACTGAATTGTGTACTTGTTTTTCCCTGTACTTGAGGGCTGAACCCAGGGCCTCATATATACTTTGCAAGAGCTCTACCACTGGGCTGCATCCTTAGCCCAAGTCTTACTTTTCTTTTGAGACAGGTTCTCACTAAGTTATGCAAGCTGCCTCTGGCCTCAAATTCATGATCCCCCTGCCTGAGTCACTGGGATTACAGATGTGCATCACCATGCCCAGAAAACTGTACACTTTAAATGAGTGAACCTTATGGTACATGACTAAAACCTCAATATAGTTGTTGTTTTTAAAAAGATACATTGCACTGGGAAAAGCTGTTGCAAAAGACCTCTTTAAAGTGCTGAAAAGTAAAGATGTCACATTGAAGACGAAGGTGCACCTGACTCATGCCATGGTATTTTCAGTAGCATCATATGGTTGTGAAAGCTGGACATTGAATAAGGGAGACAGGAGAAGAACTGATGCTTTTTCAATTATGGTGCTAGAGACAAATATTGAATATACCATGGACTGCGAAAAGAACCAACAGATCCATCCTAGAAGAAGAGCAACCAGAGTGCTCCTTGGAAGCAAGGATGGCTAGACTGCATCTTACGTATTTTGGACATGTTGTCATGAGGCACCAATCCTGCAGAAATACATCATGTTTGGGAGAGTGGGAGGTCAAAAAAATAAAAATAAAAAAGGAAGTCCCTCAACTAGATGGGTTGACACAGTGCCTGCAACAATGGGATTAAACATAAAAAAGATCATGTGCCTGGCACAGAATCGGGCAGTGTTTTATTCTGTTGTACATAGGGTCACTATGAGTCGGATCTGCCTTGATGGCACCTAACAACAACCTCCTCCAAATTAAAACATCATCACTTTGTCCTATTTGCTTCAGGTTTTTTTGTTTTTTTGTTTTGTTTTGTTTTTGGTTTTTTTTGTAATCAAAGAAAATACCGTCTCTTCAACTGAAATTTTGTTACATTAAAAATAACTTATAACTCATTTAGAACAACTTAACTGAGGTTGTAATGCTAAAGCCCTAGGCCTAGTGAGCCCACCCTCAGACTACCTTTTGCAATTTCCACCCTCATTTGCATGGCCTTGCTTTGTGCACCTTTTCTAGCACCAGCCACCTTTAGATGGGCGAGGGTCTCAAAGCATGACCGAGCCAGCCTTTGTCAGGGCTTGGCATGGGCTGCGGACACCGTGAGCACACAGGAAAGCCAGCTGGGATGGCTCAGTGGCTCTGTCCACATCCTCTGAGCTGCACCCCTGGCCTAGCCCCTGGGCTAGCCCACCAGCTTCACCAGCTAGAGGCTAGGTCTTTGTGCACCTACTACTTACTAGCCACCGTTCCAGTCACTACACAACAGAAATCAAGTGGCACAGCTTATAAAATTGCAACCAGAAGTCCATAAAAACACGCCAAGGGGGCCAGGCTTCTGCCCTCATTGGCAAGTCCTGGTATATGGTTCTGCTGCTGACTTCAAAGGATGGGAAGCCAGCTCAGGCTGGAACAGATGTCCTCAAGCCAGCTGTCTGTACAGCCCCATCAGCTCCCAAGGCTGTGACTTGCTGAGTTACATCTTCTCGAGGTGATCAGTGACCAGGTGCATGAAGCCATAAATCCAGGAGAAAAAGTAGCCCCAGGCTGTGCCTGGCTGTGGTTCCTGTCTTTCCCTAAGTAAAAATTCAAAGCACAACACACACAAACAGTCCTGCCAGGTGGGGATGGAAAATCAGCCCAAACAAGCCATGGAGAAGGCAGAGAGAGCCAGGCCCCAGGCCCCTAAGGGGGCATCGCTAAATCTCCTCCTCAGTTCTCTCCAACATCAGAGCCAGCCTCAAGGAAATCACGGCACCTTACTGTGTGCCAGACCTTGTACAAAACACCACAGGGATAAGAGCGATAGGAAAAATCATCAGTCCCTGGTCTCCAAGAGCTCACAGCAAAGTGCCAAGAACAGTGAAGGCAGTACAACTTCGACAAACCTTTTCCGATATTGGCCTTCCTTGGATAACAAGAGCTTGAAGGCACTCTGATAAAAATCCAATTAGTGCTGGGCACAGTGGTGCATGCCTGTCATCCCAGCAACTCAGGAGGCAGAGGCAGGAGGGTCGCAAGTTTGAGATCAGATGCAGTCTGAGTAACTTAGCGAGACCCTGTCTCAAAAAGTAAAAAAGCGGGCTCAGTGGTACAGCACTTGCAAAGCATGCAAGCATGAGGACCTGGGTTCAACACCCAGTACCACCAAAAAACAAATAAATACAATTAGCTATAGTGCAAAGCAGGATACAAGTGTGGGGAGGGGCTAATAAACTCTGTTGGAAGATAACAGAATACAAATCTCAGACTCCTGGATTTCACAGAACAGAAAGATAGGAAAGAATCTGGAGAGGATACTCATGGGTTAGGACAGGATTCAGAGAATGAAGAGTGCATGGCCAAATCTAGCCACCGTGTCTTTTTGTAAATAAAGTTTTATTGGCACACAGCCATGTTCATTCACTCGCATATCCCTGGTTGCTTCCATGCTACACTGGCAGAGATGAGTAGCTGTGAGAGATACTGTCTGGCCTGCAAAACCTAAAATCGTTACTATCAAGACCTGTGTTAGTTAGATTTGTCACTATAATAAAATGCCTGAGGTAACTGCCTTATAAAGAGAAAGGCTGGTTTTGGCTACAGTTTTGGAGGTTCCAGTCCATGATTGATTGACCCCATTGCTTCGGGCCGGTGATGGCACATCATAGAAGGAGGGTGTGTGGAGCAAGATGGCTCACCTCATTAGCCAGGAAGCAAAAGAGAGAAAGAGACTGGGATCTCACAGTCCCCTGCAAGGGCATGGCTCCAATGATCTAAGGACCTCCCACTCAGCCCCACCCCTTCAAAGTTCCACCACACCCCGAGAAAAACAGGTGGGGGACCGAGTCTTTAACACTTGGACCTCTGGGGAACATTTGAGATTCAAACAATAGCAGGGCTTTTGCAGAAAACACAAGCTAGCCCTTATAGAAGAAGAGTCAATGCCAGCGGAAGCAGTGGTACAAACCTGTAATCCCAGGGCCCTAGGACGCGGAGGCAGGAGGACCACAGGTGCAAGGCCAGAGGCAGCCTGCCTAACTCAGTGAGACCCTGACTCAAGATAAAACAAATAAAAAGGGGGCCTGGGGTGCAGTTTAGTGGTAGAGCACTTGCAGAGTATGCTCAAAGCACTGGGTTCAAACCACTTCCCTCAGTACAAGAAGGAGAAGGAGGAGAAGGAAGAGGAGGAGGTGCAGAGGGGGAGGGGGAGAGGGAGGAGGAAGAGGAGGACGATGACAACAAAGAGGAGGAGGGGGGAGGAGGGACGAGAGAGGAAGAGGAGGAGGAAAGAGGGGAAGAAGATGATTCAGTGCTAAAAACTCTTATCTCCTCAAGGCCATGAATCCATAAAATCTCAAATTATATCAGGACTTCATTATGAACACTGATAAACTGGTTATTAAATGGATTATGGGCTAGGATTTAGCTCAGTTGGTAGAGTACTTGCTCTGTGCACTCTGAGGCCCTAGGTTTAATCCCCAGCACAGAAAAAAATGGGAGAAGGACTTGGCAGCCCACTCTCGAAACAATCAGCCATCGAAAGGCCTATGAATAGCAGAAAAGCACTGACAGTACCAGGCATGGCACAGCATTGGGAGTATTTCATTCTGTTGTACATAGGGTTGCCAGGAACCAGATATGACTTGACGGCACCTAACAAAAACAACAAATGTATTATGAAAATGCAAAGTACCAAGAACAGTCGAGGTAATCTAACTTTGAAGGATCTTTTCTGAACAGCCATCCTCACATAATGAAGACCTCAAAGAATAGCTGAGAGGGTGCATAAAGACGGCTTGGCATGGCTCTGGTGACCACATGGGCAAGCTAGCCACTGCCTTTCTGATTGTTGTGTCCACACCCTCTCAGCTGCACATCTGACCTATTTCCTGTCTGGCTTGCCAACCTCACTAGCCAGATCCCAAGCAAAGTTGGAGGGTTCACACTCTTAGATAGCAAGATCCCACATCACTTAATTAAAGCTGGGTGAGGAATACAAGGATAGACAAATGGGCCAACAGAGCAGAGAGTCCACAACAGACCACACATGGGTGGACACCATTCACAACTGAGAGCTCTTCAGATTACAGAGGAAAGAATGGTCTTTCTAATGATTTTTTCATCCTACTGACCCAATGGCTCTGGATCAATAGGCTATTCACATGCAAAGAGAAGGATCATGATCCCTAACTTATACCACACACAAAAATCAATTCCAGGCATATTTTAATTCCAAATATAAAAGGCAAAAACAAGAAAGATTCTAAAAGATAAGATAGGGGAATACCTCTCTGACCTCACAATAACAGAGAATATCTTTCCATCTTCTTAAACAGACACAAAAAGCACAATCTTGAAAGGAAAATATTAACATATTGGATTACATTAGTTAGAAGTTCTTGCACATCAAAAATTTCAGAGAATGTGCAGGGTGCAATGGCGCACAACTATAATCCCAGCAACTTGGGAGGTGGAGGCAGTAGGATCACAGGTTTGAGGCCAGAGGTATCCTGTGTAACTTAGCAAGACCCTGTCTCAGAGTTAAAAAATAAAAAATGGGCTGGGAGTGCAGCCCAATGGTAAAGTACTTGCAAAATTTGTGCAAGGCCCTGGGTTCAGCCCCCAAGTATCAAAAAATAAATAAATAAAAATATAAATAAATAAATAAATAAATCAGAGAATGAAAAGGTAAGCCACAGATAGGACATACCTGCCAAATATATGGCCCAAAGATTCGTACCCTCATTATATGTAAACTATCATTCAACAAGAAAAAGATAGCCCAATAAAGAAACAGACAAAGTCTTTAAGCAAATACTTCACACAAGAAGATATCCAAATATCCCACATCACCATCACGAGTCATTGTTGTTGTTAGGTGCCATTGAGTCAGATCTGACTCATAATGACCCTATATAAAACAGAATCAAACACTCCCTGACACTGTGCCAAGCCCGGCACTATGTCAGTGTTTCTCTGCTATTCATAGGGATTTGGATGACTGATTGTTTCAGGATTGCTTTGGGAGTGCATTGCCATGTCCTTCTCCCATTTTTGCAGTGCTGGATATCAAACCCAGGGCCTCAGAGAGGGCAGAGCACCACTCCACCAACTGAGCTAAAGCCCCGCATTACAGCAACTCACATTCTCTAATACCCACCTCTCTTCTCCATCCTGTGGGTCATGAATCATTAAGAAAATGCAAATGGAAACAGCAATGATCCACTACTCCATAACAACCAAAGTGGCTAAAATGAAACAGGCAGATAATATCAAGTGTTGGCAATGATGTGGAGGAACTGGAACTCCTAAATGTTCTTGAAGAGAAAAGAAATAGGTACACCTCCGGAATATAATCAGGGTTCCAGGTTGAATACAGGCACATCCCATAATCCAGTTCTTCTGCTCCTAAAGATGTGTGTGTGCATAGGCAGCAGAGGACTTGTGTAAGAACTCACTATTAATTACTTTCCACAATGGACAGAAACTGGAAGTAACCTGAAGAACCATTAGAATGGACATATCAAAGGGATGTGCTATATTCACACAGCACAATACTATAAAGTGATGAAAAAGAACCAACTATTGCTACACAACACAACAACACAAGGAATCCCACAACCAGTTGAGCAGAAGCTAGACTGAAAAGAAAACATATTCTATTATCCCTTCATATAAAGTCAAGAATAGGCAAAACCACACGGCACTGTAGGTAGTTAGGCTAGAGGTACTGTTTGGGGAAAGGGACCAGAAAGAGGCATGAAGAGAGAATCCAGCAGCTGACATCATCCTTCATGAGTGGGGTGGCATTGCACAGATGTGCTGACTTGTGAGAAGTCACTGGACCACAGTCTACTACACTTCAGACTAACACCCATTTGTGTGTATGACATACATATTTCAATGTTAAAAGTTCCATTGCTCCCTGTGTGGACAAAGATAAATTTGGTATTGTTTACTTTGCTAAGTAGAAACATTAGAAAGGTTCACCATCTAATCTCAATTTTATTCCAAAAAGAAAAGAACATTTGAACACCAGAAAGCCCAGCAAGATAAACGTCAGAATAAAGGAGTCTGTTCAATTGGGTACATCCATTCATCCTTACAAGAGAGTTTCCAGTGAGGCTCTGGGGACCAGCAAGATGCCCACAAGTCCCAAATTTCCACCTCCAGCCCAGTCCTGCCTCTCCATCCTGGCTTGCATTCCTAATACATCCTCACCAGCTCCACCCAGATATTGGATATCGAATAGACATCTCAGCCCCAACACATTCAAAACTGAGCCCCACTGTCTGCCCCAGATTCTCTCTCTCCATAGCTTTCATCATCTCCTTCAAGGGCAATGTCACCTTTCTGATGGTTCCTACCAAAACCTGAGAGGAACCTGACTTCTCTCCCCCCCAGATGGCACCCCCCTGTTCTGCTAACACCACCTTCCAGAGATACCCAGAACCAAGCCAGTCCACACCACTTCCTCTGCTTCCAGTCTGGTTGAATGTGGGACATCACCCACTGGTGAAGAGTAGGCCCCAGCTGTTGAAGCCCCGCCTGTTGGTGAGGGCTGCTAGAGAGCCACACCACCTGGAGAGGAGGCTTCCATCCACGGCTACTCTGAGAAGCCTTAAGAAAGGTAGGCTCAGAAATTTATGCCTATGGCAGCTCCTCACTTCTTGGCTCTGAAGGACGACTCCAACTCTCTGGGTGTTAGACAGCTCTTTATTGTAGCTCTCTTGCTCTGTGTCAGTGGCATGGACCCCAAATGCTCCGTGCACCATCCTTATATTTCCCTAACCTGGCCAATCAGAGTTTTCCATGCTAAGTCATGTGATCGGGGCTTAGCCTATCAGGGAGGAGATACAAATGAAGCATTCCAAAAGGAACCAATCAGGACTTGTTCTCTAACTGCCCATTTGGGGGGGCCTCTGAATAATTTGGAAATAACCAGTCAGGTGTCGAGGGGTCTGAGGAGAGGAAGGAGATATCAGCGCCATCTTGCTAAGCTCCATGCCCAAAGTTCCCAGATGTAGGGCAGAGGTTACTGCCCTGGGAACAAGTCTCAGACCTCCAAGCAGGCCAGATAGGCCTTGTGGCTAGCTGTGCCTCTCTAGGCAGTGCCCTACAGTTGAAGGTAGGAATAAGTATGCAACATATGTGGTTGTGATTGTTGTGAGGTGCCATCGAATCGGGTCCAACTCAGAGACCCCTGTGTGCAATAGAACGAAACACTCCCTGACACTGTGCCACGTAATATATATTCTGTGTATATATTCGGGGTATATGGTGTGCGTGTATGTATATATGCATGGCAACACCCAGCACCCTTATTCTCCTGGATCAATCATAAGTCATTTTCTTGCCTGTGTAATCTATTCCCCACACAGAAGCCAGAGTGATTCCTCAAAACCTGGAAGTCAGAGCATAGCATTCCTCAGCTCAAAGCCCAAGTTCAACAGTTGTCCACATGCCCTTTATCTCCTTGCCCTCATCATCCACTGTCCTACCCCTTGCCAGTGCCTTAAACCCACAGGAGCTCTTCCCTTCGGTCTCTGCAGTGCCTAGAAAGCCCTCCCCGCTCTCTGCACCACTCACTCCCACCTCTTATGCAATGTCCTCAGACACTACCTTCCCAGCCTGGCTTCCACTGCCGGCTTTATTCAGTGAGGCACCTGGCCTCCTCTTCTCCCCCCAGCCCCCTCACATGCCCAGATTCCCTTAAATTTTCTACTTTTCCTTTTTCCCAGAGCCTCCTAACATACCACACCATTTGCTTGTCTTGTTGGTTTTAATCGTCCATCTCCTGTCAGGATACGAGTTTCAGGAGGACAGGGCATCATCTGCCTTTGCTCCTTCATGTATTCCGAGCAGCTGCAGAGTGTCTGGCCCTTGACAGGCCTCCACGAATATGGGTGAAGCAAACAGACTGTGATATTGCCCTTGGTTTCTCTCCTAGTAGCAGATGGAAATTGGGGATCACTGAGAAGTTCCAGTGTGGGCTTTCTGAGAATCAATCCCTCACGATCATTATCATCAGTCACTGCATCTTTACTGAGCACCTACTCTGTGCCAGGCACCACCAGGCACCGCAGGTATGACAGTAATGTGAGCAGCTGTCCTCTGAGAGGCTGCTTTCTGGCAGGAAAGCTACTAACAGCTGGGCACCATGGTGCATACATGTCATCCCAGCAAATTGGGAGGCAGGAAGGATCATGAGTTCAAGGCCAGAGGCAGCCTGTGGAACTTAGTGAGACCCTGTCTCAAGATAAAAAATAAAAAGGGGGCTGGGGTGCCACTCTATGGTGAGGCACCTGCCTGGCATGTGCAAGGCCCTGGGATCAACTCTCTAAAACTGCCAAAGTGAGAAAAGAGAGATCACTCTAGCAAATGACACAAATGACATCATTTCAAAGAGCGAAGAAATCTGAGGTAAGCTGAGGGGCTCGAGGGTGCCTGGGGGAGAGAGGACAGCATGGTCAGCCTCACTGTCAAAGGAAGCAGACACAAGGTGAGAGGGGAGGAGGCAGGAGAACACTGTGCAAGTGATGGAAGCTTTGGAAGATTCCAGATCCCTCTGTCTGCTGAATGGGGAACAAACTGAGCATGGGTGAAGGTGGCAGCAAAGGTCAAGGGCAGGCACAGCAGATGGAAGGAGAAAGGGTGAAAGAGCACCACCAGCAGGGCAGAGCTGCCCTGCCTTATTTCCATCTGCCCTTAGGGAGAATGGCATTTCTCCCCCAGTTTACTAAGGTCTGACTGGCACATAAAAAATGTACCTGGCATACGTTGTAACGTTTGGGCATATGCACCTCCACGATGAAATGATTAAATCATGCTAATTAACATATCGTGGGCTGGGATTTAGCTCAGTTGGTAGAGCGCTGTTGCTGCAGTCTCTGAGGTCCAGAGTTCGATTCCCAGCACCGCAAAAATGGGAGAAGGGCCTGGCAATCCACTCCCAAGGCAATCCTAAAACAGCCATTGAAAACCCTATGAGGGTTGCTGTGAGTCGGATACCGACTCGATGGCACCTAACAACAACAACAACAACAACAACAACAACAAACATATCAATTACCTCACACAGTTGTTTTTTTTATATATAGAATATTCAGGACCTATTCCATTAGCACTTTCCATGTATACAGGACATGACCATGAATGTTAGGTGTCGTCAAGTCCAGTCTGACTCACGGCGACCCTGTATACAAGAGAACGAAATTCTTCCCAACACTGTGCCGTGACTGGCACTCTGTCAGTGCATCTCTGCTATTCATAGGGTTTTCAATGGCTGATTGTTTCAGGATTGTTTCAGGAGTGGGCTGCCAGGTCCTTCTCCCATTTTTGCAGTGCTGGGGATTGAATCCAGGGCTCAGAGCCTGCACTCTACCAAGTGAGCTAAGCCCCAGCCCCTATAGTAAGGGCTACACTAGTTCAAACAGATCATATGTCTATCACACCTACGCATGCACACGCACATCTACCCTCCAAGAGAGCCAGAAGCCTTGCTGTTCTGGCATCCAGAGAATCTTTCAATTGAATCAAACGGAAATTGAAACTGGTTCCTCCCTTGTTCATTCAGAACCCTCCGTGCCCACCTGCGGAGCATGCCAACCTCCTCTTGTGCATGAAGAGCTTCCTGCACTGCAGCTTCCCTATTTCCTTTCCCCCACTCCACCCCTACTCCCCCCACTCCACCCCTCCTTCCAGGGGCTCCTTCCTGCCCCCCCTCCCCCGGGGAGGCCACACTCCTTCCAGGCCTGGGGCCTTCCTCTGCCCAGACGACCTGGCTCCCCTTTGGGTCTCAGATCTGCCATCCTCTGTGTGACCTCGCCTGGGGTTCAATACCCTGATGACAGGCTCCGCCACCCCCTTGAATCGCATCCTCCCTGGCTGCAATGTCACGCACTGGGCATGCTCTGTACTGTTACTTTCTGAGCAACAAGAGCATGCGCACCCTGTTCTGTTCCCTTTGTACCTGGCACATGGGAATGCTGAATGGGTGGGGAAAACCCATGTCAATCAGAGCAGTGTTGGAGGCTCTACTGTCTACATCAAGCAATATGGAGGACAGTCCCTGGGTTAAGGCACAGCCTCTCTCTCTGGATGTTTAGAGTCCCTGTGGGGGTCTAAGACAGGCTCTCCAGAGAATCAGAAAACAGAGACAGACCATAATTAGAGCAACATGTGCCACTTGACATCCTTTCTCTTACAGGTAAATGCCACTCTTGCCTCCGTGTAGGGAGACACCCCTCACCTGTCACAAGAACCTGGAGCCCTCATCTCCCACCAGTATAGGTGGGTAGAGCACTGCGCTGCAGTCTCTGAGGCCCCAAGTTCAATTCCCAGCACCGTAAAAATGGGAGAAGGGCCTGGCAATCCACTCCCAAGGCAATCCCGAAGCTCTCAACCATTGAAAACTCTATGAGGGTCACTATGAGTCAGAATAGGTGAGGTCAGCTCAGAAGACCCTCCCTATGCCGGGCACAGAGGCACACAGCTGTAATCCCAGTGATTTGGGAGGCTGAGGCAGGAGGACTGCAAGTTCAAGGCCAGAGGCAGCCTGTGCAACTTAGCAATACCCTGCAGCTCAGTGGTAGAGCACTTGCAATGTATATGTGAGGCCCTGCATTCACCCCTCAGTCACGCCAACAACAAAAAAAACATAATCTTCCCTCCTGGAAATCTCCATCTGGGCCTCAGGGTTAGGTGTTGTTCCGAAGCCCGCAGCACAGTGCTGCCCTGGGGCTCGTCTGTTCCAAAGCCTGGTTCTCCGGCCCCCTTTGTGTTCTCTGGAACCTCCCAATGTTTGCTGAATTTATTTTGTTTTATTGCCTGTAGAATCAGTTTCTGTGAATTATAACCAAAAAATCCTACTCAAAGTAAAGCAGCAGCCCTGGCAGGTGGCATAGGTAGGAGGTGTCCAGAGCTAAGGGAAGAGGAAGAAAGAGGAAGCCAGTCCACACTCAGCCCTTCCCCATCACACCCCTACACCACCCTCCTGGTGCTAAAACTGCCCATCAAAGCATGAAGGCACGTGACCGCGCGTCCCGGGTCCTCACACAGGCTTCCCCCTGCAGCTAGCACAGCCCGCGGATAGGACGTGCTCCAACCTGGACTGAAAGTACAGGGCCACAGGGGAGCAGGGGAGGGAGGGGAGGAAAGCAAGTGCTCACAGCCCCCAGCTGGGCATGGATGGGGAAGGAGGAGGAAATCGAGGTGCCCCACAATGAGGACGGGGTTCCGCCAGCCACTTCTGTGGGCCTTAGGCACGCTTACAAAAGGGAAGGGAAAGGGAAGAAAGGGGAGGGGAGGGGGGGGGGGGGGAGGGGAGGGGAGGGGGAAAATGCTCCTGGCTGGGGAGAGATGGATATGTACGCGTTTGTGTGTGTACATATACACACATACCTACATATTCATATCATATGCCCACACATATACGGATGCGTGTATATATTTACGTATATTATATATGCGTGTGTTTTCTATTTCTGGGTGTTTTCTATCGCCACAAATTAGCAGCTCACATCCACGTGTGAGGGGCTGTGCTCCAGGCACAGCACATGGGGGTCCTCTGTTGAGGCCCATAACCAAGGTATCAGCGGGCTGCACTTTCTTCTGGGGGTTCTGCAGAAGAAGCTGCTCCCATACTCATGTGGATTGATGGCAGGATTCGTTTCCTGGTGGCTGGATGATGGGGGTCCCCATTTCCCTTCCACTTGCGCTGCCCTCCTGACCCTCTCACAAGGTAACCATTGTTTTTTTTCGAGATCGGAAAAAGACTGTGTCTCTTATCTGCCAAGAAGGTGTCATATAAGGTCACGTGCTCACCTTCGCCATATAACAGGAGCTAATCAAGGGAGCGACCGCCCATCGTGCCCACAGATCCTGCTCACTAGGGCTAGGAACCCTGAGGCCATCTTGGAACTGAGCCTACTATGGGATCTCTGGCAGATATGGCAAGTGGTCCTGGCTTGCTGTGTCAGGCACCATTCTGTGCCATCCAGGCAAGTTTCAATAGCTCTGCAGAAGACAATAAAATTATCCCCGAGTTTCAGTTGAGGAAGCCAGTGCTAAGGGGGAAGGAACCCGCAAGGCTCCCAGGACCAGCATTCCAAGGTCAGAGTAACACAGCTGATACCACAGGTGGGCAGCAGAGAGACTTCGAAGCGCAATGAGTTCCCCCACCGCCTTTAGCAAGGCCCCCACCTAATCATGCCAGTACCTGCTCACAGTGGCATCTGCTTCTCCCTCCCCAGGAGCAAGTGGCACATGAGGGGAACTGGAAATCCTTCAACAGCCGTTTGCTTGTTGCAAACCCTGCTGCCCTGGTCCTCAAGGCCCACCTCCATCACAGTCACCAGCAGGGCGTGGGGAAGCTTAGCAAGCTGGGCCCCAGCCCTGGAGCTTCTGATTCGCAGGCTTCAACCAGGGCCCTGGAATCCACACCTCTAACCAGCATCCAGGGGACACTGGCTTGGCCTCCCACCTTGAGAACCCCTGAACGCATTTCATGACTCTCCAGCCACCGGAAGCACGGACTGCTTGGGCGTCTTGCTCCGTCAACAGGCCTGCAGTGAGACCCGGGCATCAGAATCTCAGGAGGCTGCTGCCAGCCTGCGTTTTAAACAAAGTCCCAAGCCATTTACAAAACACTGAAGTCAGAAAACCACTCCGAAAAGGATCGGCCCTCCAAGGGCTCTCATTCGGCCAGCGTGGGCTTGGGCTGGAAAAGCTTGGTAATGCTTAACTGAGAGGAGAGCTGGGCACAGAGCACAGCTACGGAACCAGCGGATCTCTTCCCTGCAGCCAGAAGAGAACCAGACTCGCCAGTACCCTCAGGGAACCGTGCAGCGGGACGATGGAGCCCTGTGCCCACAGGCCCAGGGTGTTCCTAGGCCAGCCAAGCCCTCCTGTGCTGGCAGGGGCAGCTCTGGGGAGGAACTGGTGATGGTTTCTAGCTCTGTGCAGGCCGAGAGAGCTGGAGCTTCCCACCCAGAGACAAACCCTCAGCGCGAGATACCCCAAAAGACCCATCACCTCCCACAAGCCTCTTCCGCTGCACCAGAAGCCACCGAGAACATTCCACCAGTGACCGCCACCCGGGAAATCACTGAACTCTTCTTATCCTTCCAGATGTTTATTTATATGAGTAGGAAAGGACCGGGCTCCTCCTCTTCTGTACGCTCTACTTCAGTAGGTGCTTAATACGTGACTCTCACGGTTGTCACGCTGACAGTAGGGGAGGTTCCACTGTCCCCGCCAGTCCCCTCCCATGGTCAGCAGGAGAGGAAGGAGAGTTCTCATTGGGCCAAGCTGCCCTTCCCAGGGCCATATAGAGCCCACCTCTCAGGCTGGGCCCCTGCCTCCCTCTGGCTTCTGCACGCACTCATGCACGCACGACAGAACCAGTGGGTCTCTTCCCTGGCTTCTGCACACACGACGCCTGCCAGCAGGTGAACCTTGGGCGCAATTACAGAATCTGCATTAGGTGAGCTTTCATTTTTATAGACATGGGAATTCTGTCAGCTCATCCTTCATCTTATCATCTGGTGTCTGGTTTGAAAGGGAGGCTTCTTTCCCATTTGGACACGAGGTGACCTATGGGGTCCAGTGCTGGAGAAAAAGGCTCAGCCCCGGCCCTGGGATCATCCAACGGCAGTGTCCTGAACGGTGCCTGGTTACCCCATCGAGAGACACACAGGTGCATGTGGCCGTTTATCTACGGTGTGTGCTCACGTGCAAACTGGACACATCACCAGCTCAGTACCTGCTCAAGCACTCCCAAGAAACCAGGGCTTCCACGAGGGGCCACCATACACCCCTTGGCACAGAGGAAAGAGTGGAACTCTCTTGCCCCAAGAGAACTGAAGGTGAGTGATCACCAAGGGTAGGCCTTGACCCTCAAGAGGCAGTGGGACAGAGCAGGGAGAGGCCAAGTGCTGCACTGCCCATGGTTGGTGACAGTTGGTCTTTGTCTACTCCAGGTGGCCCTCCTTAAACACTGACTGTGCATTTCTACACAGTCCTCATAGTTCCTCCCTTCTGAAAGTGCCATCACTTTTGCACATAAAAAGCTTGTGGTTTCCGGGCACAGTGGTGCACGTCTGTAATCCCAGAAGCTTGGGAGGTGGAGGCGGGAGGATCACAAGTTCAAGACCAGAGGCAGTCTGCATAACTTAGCGAGACCCTGTCTCAAAAAAGTAAAAAAAAAAAAAAAGGGCTGGGGGTACAGCTCAGTGGTCCAGCACCTGCAGAGCATGCAGGCGCAAGGCCCTGGGTTCAACCCCCAGTACCACAAAAATAAATAAGTAAATAAATAAATAAATACAAATATAAATAAAAATAAAATAAAAATAAATAAAAGCTTGTGGTTCCGAGATATTTAAAACAATCAACAGGGGAAATAACTCACCCAAAGTCACACCATCAGTAGATGACAGCATAATTTGAACCGAAATCTGACACCAAACCTATCCTCCTAACGTCTGTGCTCTTGGGGAATCACCTCAAAGGATTTCTGGGGAATCAAACCCAACCCTAACTTCTGGCACATGATCGTCTCCATCAGTCACTTCTTCCCTTTTTGTAGTGTAGTATCAGGCCGTGTGTGTGTTTTATTTAAGGGCATAGGGCATAATATGCTAAGCTATGTTATATGCCAGGGCTGGGATTTAGCTCAATTGGTAGAGCGCTGCGCTGCAGTCTCTGAGGTCCTGAGTTCAATTCCCAGCACCGCAAAAATGGGAGAAGGGCCTGGCAATCCACTCCCAAGGCAATCCCGAAACAGTCAGC
Source organism: Pedetes capensis (assembly GCA_007922755.1). Lineage (NCBI taxonomy): Eukaryota > Metazoa > Chordata > Mammalia > Rodentia > Pedetidae > Pedetes > Pedetes capensis. The sequence continues at coordinate 48,946 of VMDO01005214.1, forward strand.
CATTGAAAACCCTATGAGGGTCGCTATGAGTCGGATCCCGACTCGACAGCACCTAACAACAGCAACAACATGTTATATGCCATGGTGATAGGAGGAATCTACTCAAAATGCTTTCCCCAAGCCTTCTAGGTGGTGTATGTTATAGAATAAGGTTTTCAAGATGGAAGAATTATTACAGCCCAAGAGATCTGCGAGGCTGCCCTTCAGTGTCAGAAAGCATGAGAATCTCATCACTTCTGAGTCAGCCAGGATGGCCTACAATCTCTTCTCTGTATCCTCTCTCCCTCTCCCCTTTTTTTTTTTTTTTTTTTTTTGTAGCTCAGGGTAGAACCCAGAGCCTCACACTTGCTAAGCAACTGCTCTACCACTGAGCTCTATCACCAGCCTCTGTATTTCTTTTTATTACCTGGGAATTCTGGGAATTGGGTGGGCATTAGACCATATATAAAGTTGTTGTTGTTACTGTTGTTGTTAGGTGCCGGCAAGTCAGTGTCTGATTCATAGTGACCCTGTGTACAATAGATGAAACGCTATTGTTAGTGCTTCTCTGCTATTTGTAGGGTTTTCAATGGCTGATTGTTTTTTGGGAGTGGGTTGCTGGGTCCTTCTCCTAAGCCTATAGCACCTGGTATTCCCAGGCAGTCTCCCATCCAAGTACTAACCAGGCCAGACCCTGCTTAGCTTCTGAGATCTGATGGGATCATATGCCACAGTAGTATGGCTATAGGCAATATATAAAGTAACCAATTCAAATGTTCTCTTTCAGGGGTAGCATCGGGGTCCCTTTCTTGGCTGCCTTCCAACCCACAGGGATGAGACTGAAGACCACTACCTTCAGGGTTTAATAGGGTCCAAGCACCTCAATATTTGTAGCAGGTTTCATGAAGCCAGCCCAGAAAATGGGAACCTGAGCTGCCTCTGCCCTCCCTTCTGCATTTCCATTCCTGTAACTTTTTCTCACAGGTTTTAACTCAGACCAAGCCTTCCGATAAGGCTGTCCAAGGTCTAATCCTCCCCTCATAAATGCTTAATTAGCCCTGCTATATTTTCAAATCAGGCCTTAATCAGAAGCCAAGAAAGACATTTTATCCTAAATAAGCCCCAGCATGGAATATTGATCTGTGATTCTCTGAAATGTCAGTACAGATACCAGTGGGCAGCAAGGCAGGGGGGCCAAGGAGACTACTTATGGAGGAGAGGGAACCTGACTGAGATGAAAGCATAGTCCTCTTTATTTGTGACCTCTTACCCTCCAAGGCTAGATCCGAGCTCTCTTCTCCCACACCTTGGTAAGAAAGAGGTTTACACCTCCCCCTTTCTCCTCCTGTCCTGGGGAGGAGGGGAAACAGCCAACCTCTTGCAGGTTTACAGACTTTATGCCTGGCTTTATTGGCAGGCATCCCAGGAGAGACAGCAAGGTGAACCGAGAGTCATCAGCCCCTAACAGAAGTCACCCCGGATGCTGTTGCCCTCTAAGGTTGCACACACATACTATCATGGCGGCAGTGTTTAAGAGCAGTGCAATTAAATAGTGTACCAGTCAATCCTACAGCTCAAGGCTGGACACTGGGACTATCAGGGTACCTGGATCATGACCTTGTGCATCCACATGAATATTAAACCTAAGCTCCACCCAGGTGCTTCTCTTTTCTTCTGTAGAATCACCATGCAGGAAAGAGAAAGTACCCGCCTGCTTCACCTGTCCACAGGTCAGAAGAGCTGGGACAAGAGACGCACCCAAGCGCTACGTCTTTGCAATATAACGCGCCCCAGGAGTTGCCTCAGACTCTCCCTCCTGGGTCATGGAAAACCTGTGTTCATTTTATGTTCTCCCCCAGCTCACAAAGTCCTTGGCAGCCCTGTCCTGGCTTTTGCACCCCCAACAGTTCTGCAATTCAACATCCTGGCTGAGCCCTACATCATCGCTGGAGAAGTCCATGCCCCCAAAAGTGAAGCACAGGCCCCATGATTCTTGGGCCGACCAAGGGATAAGAGGATAGCAACGGGTTCTTCTTGTAACTGTGCTGGGCTCATTTATCATTGACCAACACGTCATCAGGAAAAGCTCTGCAGGCCCCACTGACCGCCTTCTGGCCTCGACACGGCTCCACAGTTCTATTCCTCAGTGCCAGTGGTCACAAAGGAACTTTTGTTGAAATCGGGGACAACCAGGGTGGTACCACCTGATGAACTGGATTTTTAATGAACACTTAGTCCTCAGGGGACTGGGCTATTTTTGCTGGAGCCTCCTTGGCCAAAGAGTCTTCAAGGCACCAGAACAAAGCTTCAGCTACAGCCACAAGCTTTGTGCAAAGGAGTGTGCACCTCTTCAAAGCCCCCTTGCTTTCTCACGCCCCTGCTCTTCACCCTCAAAGGACAGTGGCTCGTCTTTCCTGCCACAGCAGGCAAGAGAGTCTTTCTAGGCCACGAGATGACATGTTGATGCTGCCAGCTTTCTGAATTATCCCACTTACACATCCCCTGGCAGACCTGAAAATAGACCATGTCTGGTATAAAACAAAGTCGGAGAACTCTGTTGCAAGAAGAAAAAAATTGACCGGCAGCTAAAATGTGGCTGGAGCTTTCTCTGAATTATTAAGTTTCTGTAGGCACTAAACTGGACATGGTGGCACACACCTGTAATCCCTAGCTACTCAGGAGGCGAAGGTGGGAGGATCACAAGTTTGAGACCAGAGGCAGTCTGCGTAACTTAGCAAGACCCAGTCTCAAAGTAAAAAAGGGGCTGAGGGTACAGCTTAGTGGTCTAGCACTAGCAGAGCATGCAAGCGCAAAGTCCTGGGTTCAACCCCTAGTACTGAAAAGTAAAAAATTTCTGTAGGCCCTCTGGAAGCAAAAGCGCTCTTCCCCTTGCCTTCAATTCCTTCTACCGATGACCCAGATCATTCATCTGTGTGCGCATGGGCCTTTCTCCAGACGCAGAGTTTCTCACAGGCCATCAGCACCAGTCTGGGATTAGCACACTGCCTTTCTCTCTATGAACTGCACAATCTTATTAGCTCATGGGCACTAGAATTACCATCCAAGCCAACATCGAGGACAGCTGGAGACATGGCTCCCAGGGTCCAGGCAGACTTCTCCCTCAGACACAGAGTCTTCGCCAGTGCCCAGCCTGAAGGGTGCCGGGCAGATTCAGCTTTGCATTTTCCAGAACCTATTTTGAAACTGGGTGAGGACAGCAGAAGTCTGGGCTGTCCTTGGAAGGACTATTGGACTAGAGAGTATCAGTGGCTCCTGGACTGGTTGTCTAATTTACACTGTCCCCCTGGATAAGAGGACTTGATACTGGCCTCAGTTATCCCAAAACACCCTCCCACATGTGCCCATTCGCATTCCTCAGAAGTCCTCACTCCAAGTCCCACCACTCCTTCTGCCCTTTCTGGGCCCTGGCTGCTTTAACACTATGAGGAATCGAGGCCTTACAGCCCACCCAGTCTATCTCCTGGCTCAACTTCCAGGGGTCTTCCTGAGGCCACTCCACCTTACTGTGGGGGGACAGTAACCAACCAATCCCTAGGACTGATGGGAGAAACAAAGTGTGCTTCCAGTCATCCATGGGACTCCAGGCCTGGAGGGGGCTCTAGGGTCCTAGAAAGTTCCATTTCACAGTGGAGACGTCCTCTCAGAGGACTCCAGCTATGGAACCTGAAAACACTCTCCATCAAGGTTTCAGCCACTAACTGAGGGCAGGGACACCAGAAAGAGAGGCAGGAACAAACACCACCCATGCGGGTATTTCTTCTCTTTGACTGGAGCCAAGAAGCCAGGCGTCACTGCTCCACACATTACCTAGGGACACTGGGCATTTCACTTAGCAGTGGCCTTGCACACACTGGTAAGTCTTAGCCTCCAAAGAACCACAAGTGGTGTGACATAGTCTCAGCCTCATTCTGCCTACCTGTCACCAGGAAGGAAGATTTGCACCAGGACAGAATCTCAGGGAAGGCACTCAGCACCCGATTGGCACAGGGAGAGTTCCCAAGAGACCCCCAGGTGCATGTCTTGTCCAGCATCTGGACAAAGAGAACACTAACAGGTAGGCTCAAGGTCTGTTACCAGGTCTCAAAAGGGAAGAAGCCATAGGTCAGGTGGGAGCAGAAACCAGGATCAGTCACACATGGAAGCCAAGGGGCAAAGCTAGGAATGAGCAACAGTGAACCAACAACCAGGAAGAAGTGGGCCAGAGGAGCTCTGGTCAGTCTAAAGATTCTAGACAGCAGGTCGTGTTAGCATGAGCGAAACCCTGTCTTCCTATCCCATGGGGATTTAGAAGTGTCACTCTCTGGCACAAGTCACATCTCAACATCTCCAGCCTGTGTCCTTTGAGAAGTAGCCCACCCAACAGGTTGGGCATTTCTCTCTCCAGCCTTGAGATGCTTGGGTGTATCTTGTTCTCAGAGAATGAATATGATAGGATGGTAGGGTGGTGAGAAAAGGCCACAAGACATTTAGCAATAGAACGAGCATCCTTAGAAACACAAAACTCTCAAAGCAAGGGAAATCCACTGTGTGAAGCTAAAAAAAAAAGTCTCCCAAAAGATTTTTTTTTTTTTTGGCGGTACTGGGGGTTGAACCCAGGGCCTCGTGCTTGCGTGCTTTGCAAGTGCTCTACCACTAAGCTGCACCCCCAGCCTGTTTTTTTACTTTTTTGAAACAGGGTCTCACTAAATTACACAGACTGCCTCTGGTCTTGAACTTTCGATCCTCCTGACTCCGCCTCCCGAGTTGTTGGGATTGCAGGCATGCGCCACCATGCCTGGCCATCAAAAGATGCTGTCGTTAGGTGCTGTTGAGTCGGTATCCAACTCATATCGACCTTATGTACAACAGGCAAAACAGTGTCGTTAGTGCTTCTCTGCTATTCATAGGGTTTTCCATGGCTGATTGCTTTTTGGGAGTGGGTTGCCAGGTCCTTCTCCCAAGGCTACAATACCTGGTGTTCCCAGGCGGTCTCCCATCCAAGTACTAACCAGGTCTGACCCTGCTTAGCTTCTGAGATCAGGATTGGACACCACAGTGGTATGGCTGCAGGCCCCCAAAAGATATCCATGTTGTTAAATCCTTGAAGTCTGTAAATGTTATTTTGTTTCATAAAGGGTTGCAGATTTGCTTGAGTTAAAGATCTAGGGATGGGAAGATTGCCCTGGGTTGTTCAGGTGGGTCCTAAATGCCACCACATGTGTCCCTATAAGATGGAGACAGAGGGAGAACATATAGGCAAGAAGAGAAGGAGCAATGTAACCTTAAGAGCAGAGATTGGAGTCTTGAGGACCAATCCAAGGAATGTCAGCAGCCACCAGAAGATAGGGAGCAGATTCACCCTAGAACACAGGAGAGAGGGCAGCCCTGCCGCCATCTTGATTGCAGGCTTTCGGCCTCCAGAATAGGAAGAGAATACATGGCTGTTGTTTTAAGCCACCAAAATTGTGAAAGTTTATTACAGTAGCCATAGAAACTAATATAGCCACAACACAAACTAATGAAAAAATGTAGACAGCCAGAGCAGCAGCACACACTAACTAATGTTATAACATTTTGCTCAGAGGCATTTGCTGACCTTGTTTAATGATGCTAGAATTTCACTTACCACATGGAGAGGTAAGACAGCAGTAGTTTATGCTGAGATGGAGTCAGAACTGTATTATTACACACACACACACACACACACACACACACACACACACAGAGCAGCTATCTTAGAGGACTTCGCCATCAGGGACAGATGGAACTTGGATAAAGTCAGGCATACAAGCAAAAGGAAATAAGAAAGCTTGTCTGTCACAATCTGGGTGATGGATTGGTGGGGGGCAGGGTAGAAAGGAGGGGATGAGAGGGGCAGTGCTGGGGAGGGATCTGCTTGAATAACTCATTACCCCAAACCTGCCCTCAAATGAACTTGGAAGTCTGAGGAAATCTCCAGCCCCCAAATTAACACTACCTACAGCTATTGAAAACCCTGTGAGTAGTAGAGAAGTACTGACAATACTGTTTCACCTGCTGCACATAGGGTCGCGATGAGTCAGATACCATCTTGATGGCACCTAACAACAAATAACAACAGTAATGGTGCCTGTAACTGGACCACTGTGGTGTCCCATCCCATCAGATCTCAGAAGCTAAGCAGGGTCGGGTTGGGTTAGTACCTGGATAGGAGACCACCTCAGAACACCAGGTACTGTAGGCTTAGGAGAAGGACCTGGCAACCCACTTTCAAAACACAATCAACCATTGAAAACCCTATGAATAGCAGAGAAGCACTGAATAGGGTTTTGTCTGTTGTACATAGGGTTGCTATGTGTTGGACACCAACTCAACAATACTAACACCAACAACAACACAACAAAGGTGGGGCTTGGGTTTAGCTCTATTGGTAGAATGATGCTCTACATGCTGAGGCCCTGAGTTTGATCCCCAGCACCTCAAAAACGGGAGAAGGACATGGCAATGCACTCCTTGAGCAATCCCGGAAACAATCAGCCATTGAAAACCCTATGAGGGTTGCAAGTCGAGTCAGACTTGACTCGACAGCACCTAACAACAACAGTAATGGTACCTCAAGATAAAATCCGAAAACATGAACTGAGAATTGAAACTTACAAAGCATATGACGTAAAAAGCTACCTTGAACGTGAGTCAGAGAAAAATGAACTATACCCCAGAATGCCAGAAATCGATTATAAATTCTTTTATCACATAAATATATTAAATGGTTAAATAAATTAAAAACAAAATCAAGAGCAAGAGAGATAAGAGATTACTTTAAAATAAAAGCAAACACCTGGAAGATTTGAAAGCTACTCACATAGAACATCTAGAGGTTAGAAAGAGACATTAAATCAGAAATAAATTACCTGAGTTTGGCTAAAGATTAGACACAGCCAGAAAGAAAATTAATGAACCAGATAGCTTTTATGTCATTGCACAGAACACAGCTGAGAGACAGAGATAGAAAATGTGAAAAAGAGTTCAAAATGAGAAGTTCAATGCAGATCCCAAGAGAATTTCTAAAAGGGAAGGAACAGAAAGAAAGGAAGAGAATCAGTAGTCAAAGAAATAAATAGCTGAAACCAGCTGCGGTGGTGCCCACCTGTATGATCCCCACCCTCAGGAGGTTCAGGCAGGAGGATGACAAGTTTGCAGCCAGGCTGGGCTATATAACAAGATTGTCTAAAAAAAAAAAAAGAAAGAAAGAAACAAACAAACAAAAAAGAAAGAAACCTGAACATTTTCCAGGACTGAGTGAGACACAAATCCTCAGATCTGAGAAGCACAAGCCATAAATAGGACAAACAAAGTGAGATCCACTCCTAGACATGGTGTAGCGACACTACAAAGCCTCCAGGACAAAGATTGTAAAGGCAAATGCATAGAAAAGGCAGATCACCTGCAGAGAAAGCACCCCAAGATTAATACAGGCCGGCAGCAACAATAGAAGCCAGAAGACTGGGGAATATCATCCTCAAAATGTTGAGAGAAAATAACTTAGAAGTCTGTGTCCAGCTGACCTTATTCTATAACGGTGGCAAAAATTAAACTAAAAATCCCAGCAGTCCAGCCGTAGTCTTTGCTGAGGCCAGTTCTGGCTGCCACGGCAGCTGGGTCCCCACCATCTATGCCTGTCTCAGCAGTGCCTGGGCTGGTCTCTAAATCTAACTCTTCCAACCTGGCTATTCTCTCCCAATATTAGAAAGGGAGAGAACGAGACATTTTCCTACTACACATCGCCTATACAAGGTTATTCCCATCTTTGTTGTTGTTGTTGTTGTTAGGTGCTGTCACGTCGGTATCCGACTCACAGCGACCCTTTGTACAACAGGGGAAACACTACTGTCAGTGCTTCTCTGCTGTTCATAGGGTTTTCAATGGCAGATTGATTTTTGGGAGGGGGTTGCCAGGTCCTTCTCCCAAGCCTACAGCTTCTGGTGTTCCCAGGCAGTCTCCCATCCAGGTACTAACCAGGCCTGACCCTGTTTAGCTTCTGAGATCTGACGAGATCGGATGCCACAGGGCTACCGCTGCAGGCTATTCCCATCTAGAATAGCCTAAGTTTGCCAGGGCCAATAGAAAGACGTCACAAAATCCCTTAGTCAATTGTTGGGCTTCCGTTTTCTTCTATTCCAGTACCTCACCGTCTACCACCTGACACAGCTTCTGTGGTGCTGTACAATCAATGCTAGTGTGATGTCTTTGTCCATGTTACAACACATGGAAGAATCCAAAGGAAAATCAAGAGTTCTCATTTGCACTCGTCCTTCATCGATCAGATCTGGTAAACCGGCTTCTTCCCTTTGGAAATTCTCTGCCACCGGATGACCATTTTTTCCCAGGTCACAAATTCAATACCACTCCCTGGGCATCCATCACTCTCCTTCCTTCTAGCAGGCAGAGGTGGTATTGCCTGGTGGAGGTGGGAAGAAGGGTCCAGGCATTCTAAGTCCCTCCAGTCTGCTCCCTTTCACCTGTGTTGGCCTTGTGACTTTCCTCTGTGCTGACGAAGGTGAGTACAGGCTACAGCATCACAGGGCAGTTGCCAGCTCTGCCCCTTGCTCCTGTCCCTCCGCGCTGCTAGCCAGTCTCACTTCCTGTCCCTCTACCCAGCCATTTGGACACCTGCTCCACTGAACGCACAGCCCTGGCTGTCAATGCTGCCTCTGTCTCAAGCCAACCTTCCTGTGTTCCCCTGGCAGGGTCCTGGCTCTATGCGGCTCTCCGAGAGATGGCCCACATCTCTCTTCTGCACGAAGGCCAAGAGCCCTCTCCACTTGTGCTTTCTGGAGCTCCAGACAGGGCTGCGGTCACCCAGAGACTCCAAGGGACCCACCATGGACATCTGTGTCTCGTCATGGACTCAAGGTCAAGACTCTGGCCTGGCCCAGTGTCCAGGAGCAGCTCCTTCCCAGAGCCACTCAAAATCCCTTTAAATTTCTCCCAGGAAGTGGCTGTCTTCCCCCCCCCCCATGTCACCTCTTTTGTCCCCTTGTTGTTGTTGTTAGGTGCTGTCGTGTCATGTCCGACTCATAGCGACCCTCATAGGGTTTTCAATGGCTGTTTCAGGATTGCCTTGGGAGTGGGTTACCACGTCCTTCTCCCGTTTCTGTGGTGCTGGGAATCGAACTCGGGACCTCAGAGACTGCAGAGGGGCGCTCTACCAACTGAGCTGAATCCCAGGCTGTGTCCCCTAGACCAGTAGAAAAGGAAACAGCCACCTCCCTGCTTCCCCTTAGTCCTCTCGCTAAGGGTCCCCACTTGTCCTCACTGTCGGTGACTGAGGAGGACTTCAGGGCATTCAGAGAGAAGAGACCCAGACTGCACATGGAGCTTTGCTGGGGGCCTCAGCTGCCACCATGGCTTGCTTGGCCCAGCCTCAGAAGGGAGCCTGCCGGAGCCCCTCCCCTTTGCTGCCTGAGCTGTCTTCTCCCTGTAGGCCACATGGGGAGCAGCCCCTATCTATTTAAAGCAAGAGGTACTCGCAGGCCCTGGGGAAGGCCACGTAAAGGACTGAAGAAAGTGCACTCGGCTTTATGATTTAAGCCCAGACTCCGTGTCTGCTTCCTCCAGCTCGCTCCTTACGTCCTCAGAAAGACGGATGCGAGCTGAACTGGTCCAAAAGAATGACATAGGCTAAGGCTATAATAAAACCAGGCGTGTGTGATTCATCAAAGTCTGAATGTCCCCACTGTGAGAGGTGGGGGTGGGGATCCCAGCACATAGCTGGTATGTTGTGTTCACAGGATTTTACAGCATGCTTTTATTTTTTATTGATTGATTTATTTATTGGAGGTACTAGGGGATGGAACTCAGGGCCTTATGCATACTGCAAACGCTCTGCCACTGTGCTACACCCCCAACCCATTTTTTTATGTGTTATCTTGAGACATCGCCTAAGTTATGCAGGCTGCCTCTGGCCTTGAACCTGCGACCTTCCTGCCTCCACCCCCAAGTTGCTGGGATTACAGGCGTGCGCCACCGCAACTGACAGCACACTGATGTTTTTATGATCTCCCCTATGCCAAGCATCACATTGCCAGTGGTAAGCCTTCTAATAATCCTTACTGCATTGGGGTTTCACACGGACCCCAGAGGAAATCCTCATCCTCTTCTTGTCTAGTGACTCACAAGTTGGGCTGAGCTTCACTGGCTAAGCAGCCACCTCACAGGGCTCGTGGTGGGGGCATGTTTGCCTCTGGGGTCTGTTAGACCAGCAGCCACTCTGTCTCATTTGGAAGGAGGTGGGGAGAGCTAGGCTAAGAGCTCGGCCCTGACTTACACGGTTATCTGGAAGAGAGGTTGGGAACATGGATGAGGCCATGGAGTTTTCCCATTTTAGCAGCTGCTTCCGGGAGCCACATCCAGGTGACTGAAAACAGCTGTGTGAAGTTAGGCTGATCAGGTAACCGTGGCCAAGGCGGAGACCAAAGAGAAAGGTCCAGGTGACAGCACCTGCGCTCTGGAGAAGAAAAGGGACCTTGGAGGTCCCCTCTCTATGGAGCTTTTGGCGTTACAAAGATGCGCCTCCCGCAGGAAACCAAGTCCCTGAGCCCAGCACCCTGGAAGACAGAGCCCAGGGTAGCGTGAGTTGGCTGACTTTCTCCCCCACACAGGCCTCTTCCTTCTCCCTCACCAGTGCCCACTGTTACCCCCCAAGCCGGAGCACTGTCCCCTGGCTCTGGAGCGCTGCCCTGAAGAGCGGGGAGCCCCTCAGTGGCTGGCTACCCTGCGCTCCCCGGGGCGTGTCCATTGAAGCTTGGCTGACACCTTCATTTCACGGCGGTACCCACCTGTCCATTCTGGACCAGCAGAACCCCAAGCAGAGAACTGGAAGGTCGTGGAGCAGAAACATGATTTGTTTCTAGTCCCCGCCCCTGCCAAGTCTCCCCAGGGTCCCATGAGGAGGGAGAAAACACCCTTGGCTCCAGGGGAGGCCATTTTGTCACAGCCTCTCCACACATAGTCACACAGGTGGCACACAAGCACCTCAGCGTGGGTTCGGAGAGGCAGACGGCACAGCCAGGGGGACACAGTTCACACACGAGGATGAACTCAGAGGGTAGAATATCCCCCCAAGTGTGGAACAAGAAGAAGAGATGGGGATGTCATTGCTGCTAGAAGCGGCCTGGGCACTGGAACCCGGTCACTGGAACCGAGGGCTTACACTGCAGACTAACCAGGTACCTCAGAAGGACACACGGTCAGAGTCCCGCCCTCTGAAATTTGAATGCTTCATTTGGTAATGCACACCCCAAAATGGGGAACCCTCACTGGGAAACAGGGACTCCAGGTTGCTCTTGGAGTTTAAGATCGGGCAGCACCAGCAGCCACACTTAGTGTTCCTGAGAAGCTGCACACATCCATGTGACCTACAGGCCCGGACTCAGGCCAAACAATTGCTAACTCCATTGACGGTCTTCCTAACCCTAAACCACTTCCTCCAGGATCAGATGCTCCACATCCTGTTTGATATTTAAATTCTATTTATTCAGCAGAAAGTGAAGAGGATTGGAAACATTTGCTGATGAAGATCAAAGAGCACAGCCTTCAGTATGGATTGCACCGCAATATCAACAAAACAAAAATCCTTACAACTGGGTCCGTAATCAACTTTATGATAAATGGAGAAAAGATTCAGGTTGCCCAAGGTTTTTCTCTACTGGGTTCTACCATCAACACCCATGGAAGCAGCAGCCAAGAAATCAAGAGACATTGCATTGCAAAAGAACTTTTAAAATGTTAAAAAGTAAAGATGTCACGCTGAAGACAAAGGTACACCTGACTCATCCCATGTTACTTTCAGTCGCATCATATGGTTGTGAAAGCTGGACATTGAGTAAGGGAGACAGGAGAAGAATTGATGCTTTTCAATGATCATGCTGGAGGCGAATATTGAATATGCCATGGACTTCCAAAACAACCAACAGATCTCTCCCAGAAGAAGTGCAAGCAAAGTGCTCCTTGGAAGCAAGGATGGCTAGGCTGAGTCTTATGTATTTTGGACATGTAGTCAGCAGGGACCAACCCCTGGAGGACATCATGTTTCAGAGAGTGGTGGGTCAATGAAAAAAAGGAAGACGCTCAACTAGATGGATTGACACAGTGTCTGCAACAATGGGCTGAAACATAAAAAGATCATGTGCCTGGCACAGAATCAAGGAGTGTTTCATTCTATTGTACATAGGATTGCTCTGAGTCAGACTTAATGGCGCCTAACAACAACAATAATGTAACAATGCAAACAAGGACATGCTTGAAAATGATTGCAGATACTGCCAATTACCCCAGGAAGAGAGAGAAAGTGGGCTGCCCAGGCAAATGGGGTCCAAAGAGGACTCTTCCTTTTAAAATCCTATTGTGTGTGCCAGGCATGGTGGCCCACACCTGTAATCCCAGTGGCCTTTGGAGGTGGAGACAAGAGGATCACAAGTTTGAGGCAGTGTGCATAATTTAGCAAGATCTTGTCTCAAGATAAAAAGTGAAAAATGGATTGGGGTTTCAGTTCAGTGGTAGAGTGTTTGCAAAACCTGCATGAGGCCCTGGGATCAACCCTGTTGTTGTTGTTGTTGTTGTTGTTGTTAGGCGCTGTGGAGCTGGTGTCCGACTCATAGCAACCCTATGTACAACAGGTGAAACACTATTGTCAATGCTTCTCTGCTGTTCATAGAGTTTTTGATGGCAGACTGATTTTTGGGAGTGGGTTGTCAGGTCCTTCTCCCAAGCCTACAGCACCCGGTGTTCCCAGGCAGTCTCCCATCCAAGTACTAATCAGGTCTGACCTTACGTAGCTTCCAATATCTGATGGGATCAGATGCCACAGTGGTGTAGCTGCAGGCTACAAAAAATACTAATAATAAAAATAATCACCCTCTGATAATCAGTGGGTAGAAATTTATTTTCATAACTCTGTTGGTTCCTGGCCCTGTGAATCAAGGCAAGAAAAAATGTTGAGTTTTAGTTTTAAAAAACCACAATAATTAGCCAGGGGAAACGAGCAACAGCTTCTCAATGCTCAGAAAGATATGCTTAGGAGGAATGTTACGATTCCTAGTGTTATTTGGTGAGACACAGTTTAGCAAGATAGAGCAGTTGCAATAATAAGAAACAGCAGCAGCCAAGCACTATGATAAACAATTTGTGCATAGAAACTCCTTGTCACTTTCACCACAATGTGAGGAAGTAGTAAACAAGCATCCTTGTGTTATTGATAAGGAAACTGTGGCTCAGAGAAGTGAAGGGCCTTCCCCAAGGTCAAACAGCAAGGGAGCAGCAGAACTGTGATTCGAACCCAAGCCCATGAACAAGTCTTTAAGCCCACGCTCCATCCATGTGCCCCTGGAGGAATACAGCTGCTTCCGGTATGGACAGACTGCTGCTCACAACCAGGGACACAAGCACCACGGATGGGGACTTCCTGAGGTCAAGCTGTGGGCCAAGGGCCCCAGTTGTGTGCACCCCAGGAAATCAGCAGGGACTGGGAGGGAGAGTCTACCATGGGGCAGAGCGTGGGAGACCAGACAGGGAGGAGCTGCTGCGGGCAGGAGCGAGGGGCTGGTACCCACCACTGGTCCATCAGGCTTAACTTCTGCCCCTCTCTCTCTCTCTCTCTCTCTCTACCCCAGTACTGGGGGTTGAACCCAGGGCCTTGAGCCTGCATGCCTTGCAAGTGCTGGACCACTGAGCTGCGCCCCCAGCCTTTTTTTTTTTTTTTTACTTTTTGAGACAGGGTCTTGCTAAATTACACAGACTACCTCTGGTCTTGAACTTGCGATCCTCCCACCTCTGCTTCCCGAGCCGCTGGGATTACAGGTGTGTGCCACCATGCCCGGTGCTCCTTTCTCTCTTTTTTCAGGACTGGGGAATTGAAGCCAGGGCCTTGCACATGCTAGGCAAGTGCTCTATCAATGAACTGCACCTTGGCCCATTTTTTGAGACAGGGTCTCGCTAAGTTATGCAGGCCGCCTCTGGCCTTGAACTTGTGGTTCTGCCTCAGCCTCCCAAGTCACTGGGAGCACAGGCATGTGCCCAGGTGCCTTTCCCTTTAAGGGCCTGGAGTTCAGAGTACTCCCCCAATTGATCAGCCGATCAGTGGGTTGTTCAAAGTCTTTCCCTCGCTACCCTCCATTCCTCAAGCTGACTTAAGAGCTATAAGAATTCACCTCAAGCTGCGTGCAGCTCAAGGATGGAGCACGTGCCTAGCATGCATACGGCCCTAGGTTTGATCCTTAGCACCACAAAAAAATCATAAAATTAATTAAAAATAAACAACCACCCTGCCGTGTTGCCAGACTCCGCTAACATCATTGATTGTGCTAAAAGCTCCTCAACAGGAAGCCAGTGAACAAAGGGCTTGGTTGAATATGGCGGGGGACCCAAAGGCAACCAAGACCACCACTGTTGTCCTCAGGAAGCTCAGAGTCTAACACAGATGACGCTGGTGAGGTGCAATCCCACCCCCACACGGCAGGTCAAGGGGAGTAACTGAACCCCCATGAGAGCAGAGGCCACCGCCATTCAGGAAGCGCGCATTGCTGGCACAGACATTCTGCCAGTGTTTCTGGAGAGGACCGTTTTGGAGGAATGTCTGGGAGGAAGAACGAGAGTAAGGGGAGAGCATGGGAGCCGGTGCGGTGGCGCACGCCTGTGAACCCAGCGGCTCGGGAGGTGGAGGCAGGAGGATCGCAAGTTCGAGACCTTCGAGACGAGAAGCAGTCTAGGTAATTTAGCGAGACCCTGTCTCAAAAGGTAAAAAAGGGGGCTGGGGGTGCAGCTCAGTGGTCCAGCACTTGCAAAGCATGCAAGCGCAAGGCCCTGGGTTCAACCCCCAGTACCACAAAAAAAAGGGGGGGGAGGGGGGACACGGATCCCTGGGGATCCATGGCTCACGCTGCATCCTGGCTCAACCACAAAGTAGTTAAAAGAAATAAGAACCTTTGTGGGCCTTGGTTTCTCTGTCTACAAACAGGGATGAGTGACAAGGATAAAGTAGGGCAACCTGTAAAGCATGCAGCCCAGGGACCACCCCAGGAGAAGCACCCAGGAAGGGCCAGCAGCTTGCCACAGTAGATCCCCGTCTGGAACGTTCCCCCTGGAGAGCCGCCAGGCAGGAAGCAGGCTCTAGAGGCCGCCTCTTGGGAGATCTATGGGGAAAACCTAACAGCATGTGGCAGTTCCCATGGATGGAGAGGCAGGAAGAGGCTCTTTCTTCCCTGCTCCTCTCCACCCGCCTAACCTTTGCAGAAGCCTTCCATGCGCTCAGCTCACAGCAGCTGCCCTACATGTTATTTCCTCGCCCTCCTGCTTGGAAAAGCGGCCAATGGCTTCTTCGTACAGCTAGGTTCTGCATTCAGATGGACCACTGTGTGGCTCATAAGGCAGGGAAAGGAGCGCAGCTTCAGCCTTCAGAAGGAACAACAGAATAGCATCTAAGGATGACCAGATCCCCTCTCCAGGTGCCAGCCTGACAGGTGAGAGAGACAGACCAACAGGCCCAGTGTGTTTGTTTGAGTTTCTGCATGAGTTTCCGTGTCTCCCCCCACCTTTTTTTTTTGCGGTACTGGGGGTTGAACCCAGGGCCTCGCATTTGTATACTTTGCAAGTGCATGGTGTCATTGTTGTTGTTCTTAAGTGCCATCAAGTCAGCTACAACTCATAGGGACCCTATGTACAACAGAACGAAACACTCCCCGGTTCTCCAGGCACTCGATCTTTTTTATGCATAAGCCAATCGTTGCAGCCACTGTGTCAAGCCATATAGCAGAGGTTTGTTTGGTTTGGTTTTGTTTTTTTGCTTACCCACTACTCTCCCAAACATGATATCCTTCTCCAGGGATTGGTTTCTCCTTACTACATGTCCAAAACATGTAAAATGCAGTCTCGCCATCAGCAGGGGACAAATCTTTACCTGACTATGCAAATGAGGGCCCTTGCAGGGGCTTCTGAGCTGAAACCCAGACCCAGGGCAGAGCAGCAAGAGTCCAGGTGCCAAAGCCTTGTCACCCTCCTGTCCTCTGCTCTCTTCTTCCCTCCCCCGTGGGCCAGGCTGGATTCCTGCGGTGTCAGCAGGACACACTGGACAGAATGGCTTTAGTCACCCTGGGCAAGCAAAGTGACCCTGCAGCAATGTCTCTACCCAAATGAGGTGCCTTGCCAACCACCTGGAGTGACACAGGGACAACTCAGCGAGCCAGAGCCGAGCACAAGATCCCAAGTCCCCAGGAGCTGGGGCCTGCACCTGGGGCCACCCCACCAAGCATACCAAGAAGGCAAGGATGAGTCAGGAGCCCTCTGCAGAGACGCAGCCAAACGCCAAGTCAGAGGCATGCCCAGTCCAACGCCTCGGGGACAACGAGGAGATGGACAAGGGGCACTATCCAGCCACTCCAAGGTCAGGAGTCCCTTGGCTTGAGTCTCTGCTGCCCACCCCTCAGAGGTCCTCCCAGCATCCTAGAGGAAACAGCCAGAAAGCAGCATGATCCTGGACAGCGTAATCACAGCCCATGCCTTGCTGGGAGCGTAGCCCTCCACTCCCACCTGGAGGAGGTCAGGCGGGAAGGCTGGAGAATGGCAGCCTCCATCCATCATGCCTGTCTGGCCAGGTCCGCCTCTCACCTACCATTTGGAGCCACGGCAGGGGATGAAGGGAAGGGAAGGAACTGTGGGTTAGAGGTTAGAAATAGAAGGGGACTCGCATCTGCAGATGTCCAGCCAGCAGGGGTAGGATGAAGGACCCTCACTAAGGCCACAGGAGGCCACAGCATTGAAGCCACTGAAGGTTTAGAATGTTGCTCTCTCCTCCACATCCCTTATGTTGTTGTTGTTAGGTGCCGTCGAGTCATGCCCGACTCATAGCGATTCTCATAGGGTTTGCAATGGCAGATTGTTTCGGGATTGCCTTGGGAGTGGGTTGCCACATCCTTCTCCCATTTTTGCGGTGCTGGGAATTGAACTCGGAACCTCAGAGACTGAAGAGCGGTGCTCTACCAACTGAGCTAAATCCCAGCCCCACATCCCTTATAAGACACAGTTTTTAAACCCCTTTGCAGAAGTGGTGGAATGGCTTATTCCCCCCACCACCACCACGGCTGAGGATCGAATCCAGGGTCTCATACATGCTAGACAAGAGCTCTACCAATGAACTACTCCCCCAGACCTTGGGATAGCCCATTTTGAGTATAATACTTAGGATGGGGAAATGGGGGCTAGGATTAGCTCAATTGGTATAGCACCACTCTAAAGTCTCTGAGGTCCCAGGTTCGATTCCCAGCACT
Organism: Pedetes capensis; assembly: GCA_007922755.1. Taxonomy (NCBI): domain Eukaryota; kingdom Metazoa; phylum Chordata; class Mammalia; order Rodentia; family Pedetidae; genus Pedetes; species Pedetes capensis. The sequence goes on from VMDO01005214.1 coordinate 66,222, forward strand.
GCGAAAATGGGACAAGGACGTGGCAATCCACTCCAGAGGCAATTCCAAAACAGCCATTAGAAACCCTATGAGGGTCGCTATGAGTCGGATAGGACTTAAGGGCACCTAACAACAATTTAGGATTGGGCTGAGGATGAAATCTCAATTCGGCCAACATCAAAACCTCACTTGTTCACTAGCCAATGAGCCTCCACCCTGCAAGAGGCCAAGAAGATGAGGCAAAGGTGATGTCCTCTAGCTCAGGTGCTGTAGATCTGGGCACACGTGGTTCTTGTTAGGCCTCCCAGATCCACTCTAAATGCTGCCTGAAACAACTCATCTGTGTGTGAGCACCGTGAGGGAGAAGGGGAGGATAGGAGAAAACCAAGGCACCACATAGCCTCAATGTTCCAGCAAGGAAGGGGCAGTCAGGGGCAAATTCTCAGGACTGAGCCCTTGTACACTGGCCCACACGGATTCTGTCCACCCCCAGTCTGTGCCACATCTGCTGGTCTAGGACACGGATCAGCAAAATTTTGTTGTTGTTCTATTTCCCGCAAAGTGCCAGATAATAAATATTTTCTGCTATATTGGCCACCTGGCCTCAGTCACAATTACTTGATTCTGCCATTAGAGCACAAAAGCAGCCCTGGCTGTGTGCCAAGAAAACTTCCTTTGCAAATGCAAGCGGTGGGCCAGATTTGGCCCCGGGACCAATGCCTAGTCTAGAGCTTTGGAGTTTATGGAGCTTGCACAGCCAGCAAAAGCTAAGCTGGGGCAGAACAAGAACTCTACTATCCAGCCAGGTGCAGTGGCACACGCCTGTAATTCTAGTGGCTGGGGAGGCAGAGGCAGGAGGATTGCAAGTTCGAGACCAGAGGCAGTCTGCGTAACTTAGTGAGACCCTATCTCAAAAAGTAAAAAAAAAAAAAAAAAAAAAGGGCTGGGGTTGCAGCTCAGTGGCCCAGCACTTGCAAAGCATGCAAGCGCGAGGCCCTGGGTTCAACCCCCAGTACCGCAAAAAACAAAAACAAAAAAAAAAATCTTTACTATCTTTCCACATTCCCACCTGGCCCTGTTCTGTGACTGCTAATCCGGCCAGGTTTTATGCGTTTCACCCATTCCCAATTTCACCCTTCCTGCCAGGAACCTATCCATGGCCCGTAAATCATAAGCGCCCGTACTCCTCACCCCTACTAGAGACCCTGATTAAGTGGCCTCATATTTCCATTCTCAAGAATCAATTCCTCCCTTAAGAAATGAGACGTTTATGGATACGAAAGATGAACCCAATCACCAGCAGGGATATGGGTCTCAAAGGTTAAAGTCACAAGGTTGAGCATCCACCAAGGTTTGCCTTCCCAAGACACCTCCAGGGTGTTTCCTTTCCCTATGGGAATCAGCAAAGATGTTTTAAACTTCCAGGAGAGAGTTTATGTAAAATACAGAGGAAAGGCTGTTGAGGAAATTGCTTGATTGAAGGTCACATGGTGTCTAACTTCCTCAATATGATTTGTGTTTATCACCAACCAGACCATCAGGCACTGAGGGCAGCACCTTGCTCCCCAGATCCTGTGGTTCCTGGCACCATGCAGAGCATGCAGTGGGTACCCCATAAATACACAGGGTCAACAGCTGCCTCTCAGTCAGGAACAGCCACAAGGAACCCAGCTGCAAGGCCCCTGGAATGTGCGAAAATCATTCGCACATACGTCTGAGATTTCATTTGCAAAACCAACTGAGCTACAAATGGCCCACTGGGGAGGACCCAGTATTTGCCTCCCATCCTGCCTGCCTCCTAATTGAGTGCGATCTTTTGCTCTTTTGACGTGGAGGTTATTATTCCTCTTCGCGTTTCTTCAGGCAAAGAGTTTTGCCCTGCTCTCTTGACACAAAGGATTTCTTTTTTAAAAAGGAGACAGAGGATTTCATGGCCTGATTTAGGATTCCAAAGGAGAGAGAATGGAGCCCCAGGAGAGGCACTGTAGAAATCCAATCTGCCTCCCCACAGCAACCTCAGGGAAGAGCAGTGCAGGGAACCTGGCCCGGGAAACCTCCAAACCTTTCTTCTGGGTGGAAATCCAGATAGAATATTCCGCAGAGAGATGCGGCAGGAGATTCTCAACCTTTGGGACAAACTAGAATCCGGCTGTGGGTTCAAAGGCAGATGCTCAATGCTTCCATTTTCTCCCTCAAAGACCTCTGTGATCCTCTCTGCAGACCCAGATCAATTGGGCCCATGGAAGGATATTTTCTATGTATTAAATTATTTCACCTTTGTAACTGCGAAATTAATTATTTTGTGGTGCTGGAGATCAAACCCAGGGCCTTATGCACGCTAGGCAAGTGCTCCATTATTTATAACCCAGTATCCTCATTCTACAGATGAGGAGACTGAGGCACAGAGAGGCTAAGTAACTTGCCTGAGGCCACACAGCTTATACCAAGTGAAGTTGTGATTCAAACCCAGATAGTCCAGCTCTGCACCCTCCCTCAGCCACTCGGCAAGTCGCCTCTCTGTGCAGACACAGCCCATCTTAGAGGCTCGCTCAGGCTTGTCTTCTCTGCTGAGCTGTGCTCCTCTGAGAGCACAGAATGGAAGGCCTGAGTGGCCCAGGCAGCCCGAGTCTCTTGCTTTGCAGCTAGAAATGGATACCTCAGGGAAGGGGCTGGGGTCTGCATTTTCCAAGGTCATGTGGCCACCCAATGAAGGCATTCTCCCCAACTCAGGCTCCCAGACTCCTCATACAGTGCTCTCTCACCATCTTCCAAAGACTCAAGGCAAACTATACAATTAGCACTTCAATGCCCAGGAAAGCGCTGGCGGAACATGTGGTCCTTCGCCCAACAGGAAGGAGCTTTGAGAAAGCGGGGAAATGGGCCTCCTGGTTCTGATGTGACTCTGTCTATGTTGTAAGCATATATCAAGCACCACTCGTGGGCTCCATCTCAGTGACTGTTTGTACCAAGCCACTCGCCCTCACCTGGTTATCTCGGTGGTAACGCCCTCCTCGCAAGATGGCTGGCATGGGTTAAGGCTCCAGCCCATGCCAACTTTTCCCTTCTGCATAAAACCTAGGCCATTTGGAAGACAAATGCGTGCGCAAAGGCTAAGGGATCCCCACAGTGGAGCCAAGGGCTCAGGGAGGCTACTCAGAGCAGACACAATTAGGACCCTCCAAGTTACCCCAACCTCGGGGGCAAGATGCGGCTTTACCACCTCTTGGAGCAAAGAGGGGCACGGAACAGAAAGGCAGCTAGTCCAGGACTGGCACCTGCCAACAGAAGATGGCCACAGTCGCCACAGCACCAGATCACTGCTGACACACCTTCCCTCCTCCTCCTCCAGCTAGCCAAAGAAAAGACAACGAAAAATAAATGGGGACCCCCCACTCATCATGCCTATGTGGTACATTGAGCCTCATGACTAGTCCTAAAAACTTTATCATTGAAACTGACAAACGCCAGGAAATCATGTCACTAGCTAGGTAAATGTGACATCTCGAATTCCATCCCAGAGAGATGAGGCGGACACACACACACACACACACACACACACACACACACTCCTCCACTGCTGGAGGGTTCCTCTTCCCACCTTCTGGGCACATCACACAGACACGCTTCCCACCTGCTTCCATGAGCTGGCACTGCTGACCAAAGACGTGGGAGAAGGTGACAGGGCCTGCAGCCGAGCTGGATGTTGCGAGCGTGGACTCCATGGCTCTCTGGGGGTCTTTGGTGTTGGTCATGTGGCAGCGTCCAGATCCTGAATGTCTGAGCAGAGGACTTCGTCACTGGCCCAGGCACTGTAGATTTGAGGCCACTTGTCACCTCGAAGATGTCCCCACCCCCAAAGTTTACAGTACGTCTTCCTCTCGCGTCCTCAGAAGGCAGTCAGGTGAAAGACGAACCCCCTGGGGCTCTCCAAATGTGGTGCAGCTGCAGGAGTTAGACGCGAAAGACGAGTCTAAGTTTCCCCAAAGGAGTTGCTTCCTCGGGTCCAGGAGGGGAGATGGAAGACTCGGGGGACTCGGTCGGGTCCGCAGAGAGCGAGCTGCAGCCCCGCCGCGTTCCAGTGCGGGCGGCCAGCGAAGCGCTGCCCGGGCTCCGCTGCGCCTCCTTCCCAGGGAGGCGGGCCAGGCGCGATCAGCCGCCGGGTCACCCCACGGAGCTGGCTTCGCTGGCGCCGCCCTGCTCCCCTGCAGCACCTGCCTCGCCTCTTGGGTCCCGCCGGAGGGCCGCGGGCCCGAAACCAGCGCGTCCGTGCGGGACGGCTGCCGCAGCCGGGCGACAGTGCGCAGGGCGCGCTTGGCTCGGGCACTCGGCAGCTCCGTGCGCCGGCCCGCGGCCCGGGCTCATCCTCCCCTCCTCCGGGCGCCTCTGCCTTCCCGCTCCCCGCGCCGCGCGGGGCGGTGGGGAGACGGAAGCGGCCTGGTGAGGGGTTCCCCGCCGCGACCTACTGCGGCGGGGCCCCCGGCCCACGCAGCCGCCCCTTGGCCGTGATGCGGAAAGGGCTGTTACTTGGAGAGATCCAGGATGCGCAGGGAAGTGCTAACTCAGCCCGCCAGGCTCCAGGGCTGCCGTAACCTCTTCGTGCCCACAGCCAAGGAAGTACCAGGAACCGGGCACCCGACTGCGGGCCGTGAAATCCAAAGAGGAGAGAAATGCCTTTCACCCCTCGTGGGCCTCGGGTGATGGAGCCCGCGCGCGCGCCCTCCTCCAGCCCAGCCCTGGTCGGTATCCAGAAGGACCGATCTCCTACTCCAGCAGACGGGAGCAGCTTCTCTGGAGAGCGGGAGGACGGGGAGCACCTTCTGCGCCACTACAACAGCGGCCTCCGTGGTGCCGCGTCTTTATTTTGCTGTCCCATCTGCCCTTAACAAAGACGATAACTTCAGAGGCACCGCGCCATCTCAGGCCAGCACTTGGGGTTGCCTGCTGTGGAGATTCAGCTTCAACACGGGCAGGACGCTGGCAATCACCTTGATAAAAAGGCAGTGCCACGTGTGCGGGAGCAAGATGGGGGCGGGGGGCGGGGAGAGAATGTCGTGCAATTAGCACAGCTGCAGCGAAGCACCTGGGTCTGTTTCTCCCGGAGGCGCTTGAATGGAAGCCCTCTGCCTAGTCTGTATTTAAGATATGAAGGTAAACTTCCAACTGATTTGTGGGCCCCAAATCTCCCCGACAGAAGCCTTTGCCATGAAAGCTGTTGGCTGCTAGCCATACACGCTCAGAGATGTTTTGAGGTTCACCTGGGCCGGTCAAGCCAGAGGAAGCCATGAAATACTTCCTAGAGTTCAGATGAAGTCTGACTTCGTGTTCATGGTTTAAGGTTGTTGTTGCTGTTAGGCGCTGTGGAGTCGGTCTGACTCCTAGGGACCCTGTGTGCAACAGAATGAAACACTCCCTGATTCTGTGCCAGGCACATGATGCTTTTTATGTTTTTTGTTCCTTTTGTTGTGTTGTTGTTGTTAGTTTTGTTTTGTTTTGTTTGTGGTACTGGGGGTTGAACCCAGGGCCTCGCGCTTGCATGCTCTGCAAGTGCTGGACTACTGAGCTGCACCCCCAGCCCATTTTTTTACTTTTTGAGACAGGGTCTCACTAAATTACTTAGACTGCCTCTGGTCTCGAACTTGCGATCCTCCTGCCTCTGCCTCCTGAGCCACTGGGATTACAGGCATGTGCCACCTCGCCGGGAGATCCTTTTCATGTTTAAGCCCATCGTTGCAGTCACTGTATCAATGCATCTAGTGGAGGGTCTTCCTTTTTTTCATTGACCCACCACTTTCCCAAACATGATGTCCTTCTCCAGGCATTGATTCCACCTGACTACATGTCCAAAATACATCAGACACAGTCTAGCCATCCTTGCTTCCAAGGAGCACGCTGAGATTGCACTTCTTCTAGGACAGATCTGTTGGTTGTGGTAACTTAAAAGTTTGAGCAACCCTTTTCCTGTTGTGGAAGAGGCTCTTTCTCTAAGTCATGGGACTGTAGGACATCAGAGAGACCATTCTCTCTAACAGTGGGGATTTAAAACCATCAAGGACCAAGATCAGGAGAAGCCCAGAGTCTTGGCAACAGCAGAAACCCTGCACAGGACGGGAAGCGGATCAGCTTCCCAAAGGCCAAGTTCATTATAAGGAACCCAGTAATGGACTGCTATGCAGCTTTTACATGCTAATTCAACCTGGAGATGTCTTTCGTTTAGCAAATCCAGGTTTTCCCTCCCCTTTCTGTATGTCCAGGCTATCTCAGCTCATGGCCACAGTTTGCTCCATCTGCTCCCACAGCATCAGCAACGTGAGTTGCCTCCTATGCTTAGCTGTGATAACACAGTGATGATGCTACCTAGTATTCAGGGGCATCAGGCCATAGCCTATCCGGTCAGGACGCTAAGCATGAGCAGAGGCATCACAGATAAGCAGCATAAGCCACGATGGATGATCTGCATGAGGATTTCCCTGGCTATAGACCCCAGGGGCTGGGATTTAGCTCAGCTGGTAGAGAGCCACTCTGCACTCTCTGAGGTCCCGAGTTCAATTCCCAGCACCGCAAAAATGGGAGAAGGACCTGGTAATCCACTCCGGAGGCAATCCTGAAACAATCAACCATTGAAAACCCTATGAGGGTTGCTATGAGTTGGACACAACTCGACGGCGCCTAACAACAGACCCGAGAATGGAATGGAGTCCTCAGAGATAGACATAAATCTGATTTCATTAAATGTTTCCAAGTACCACTCTCAAATGGCTGGGCGGGGTCATATTCCCCCCAGTACTATACAGGATACTAGTCTACTAGTACTAGTACTAGTTGTTGCACATGGCACTAGAACTTGCACCTTCGCACATCCCAATAACTGTTGTTGCCAAAATTTAGGAAGCTGGGAAGTGTAAAAGGTTTTGTTTATTATCTAGTTTGTTGTTTTTATTTCTCTTTCCTTAATTACTAGTAAATTGAGAAGTTCTTCAAAAGCTTATTAATCATCAGTTTGCTCCCTGGGCAAGTTCCTGTTCAGAGCCTCTGACCATTCTTCCAGGCATTTCTCTGTTTTGGGGCCTTCTTTTCGATTGATCAGAGGTCCCTCACTTTGCTAGCTATTAACCACTTATTCATTTAGGCCTTGCCAGGGTCTCCTGGCCACCTGGCTGATAACTTTGCCCATGATAGGCTTCCTTAACTAGGAATCCTTGTTAATGTGGTCAGAATCATTGCTCTTTTGTCTCATAGTCTGATGTGGGGGTCTTGCCTAAATCATCCTTCTCTACTCCTAGATCAGAACGTTAGCCTCTTTTGTTGTTGTACCTTTCACACTTAGGTCCTTAATCCATGGGGGCCCCTCTTTATATCTGGGACGTTATACAGGGCAGTCTTTGCTCTAGATATTGTGAACCAGTCTTCCCAAACCCTCCTTTTCCCTCCATAATGGGCTGAATTGTTGTGCCCCACTCCCAACAAAATTCTTACACTGAAATCCTCATCCCCCATATGATGCTTTTAGGAGGTGGAGCCTCAGGGAGGAAATTAGACTTGAGGGTGGGGCCCTCATGAATGGGATTAGTGCCCTTGTAGAAGGGACTCCAAAGATCTCTCCTGCTCTTTCCACTGTGGGAAGACAGTGAGAAGTGGGCAGTTTGAAACCTGGAAGAGGGTCTTCACCAGACCCTGATTGGGCTTAGCGCCCTGATCTCAGACTCCTACCCTCCAGAGTTGGGGGAAATAACTAGTGTTGGCTAAGCCTCCCAGTCCAAAGTAACTTTTCACAGCGGTCTATGTTGGTTACTTTTCTCAGCGGTCTATGTTGGTTACTTTTCTCATTGCTGTGACACAGTACCTGACATAGACAATATTGTTGTTTTTAGGTGCCATTGGTCCAACTCACAGCGACCCTCATAAGGTTTTCAATGGCTGATTGTCTCAGGATTGCCTCAGGAGTGGATTGCCACATCCTTCTCCCATCTTTGCCATGCTGGGATGCTGGGAATTGAACCCGGGACCTCAGAGACTGCAGAGCGATGCTCTACCAACTGAGCTAAATCCCAGCCGTTACACAACATAGGAAGGATTTATTTCAGCTCATGGTTTCAGAGGGTTCAGTCCATGGTTGTTTGGCCCCATCCACTTGGGCCATCATGGTGGTCAGAGTGTGTGGCAGAGCCCGCTCTTCACTTGGTGGACACAAAGCAGACAAAGAGGGATACAAGAAGGAGCCAGGGCAAGAGAGAGCCCCCCAGGACATACCCTCCATGGCCTACTTCGCCAAAGGCCCCCTCTCCTACTTTTCACCACCTCCCAATGATGGAGTCATATTATGAATCCATCAAGGGATTAATCCATTGGTCTGGTCAGAGCCCACAGGCTCTAGTTGTCTCTGGAAATGCCCTAGCCATGCCCAGATGTGTGCTTCACTTAGGCACTCCGAGACATTTCTTAGAGGCTGGGGTTTAGCTCAGTTGGTAGAGCGCCACTCTGCAGTCTCTGAGGTCCCGAGTTCGATTCCCAGCACCACAAAAATGGGAGAAGGACGTGGCGACCCACTCTTGAGGCAATCCTGAAAATAATCAGCCATTGAAAACCCTATGAGGGTCGCTATGAGTCAGACACGACTCAACTGCACCGAACAACAACAACAACAAACCATTTCTTAATGCAGTCTAGTTGAAAATCAACAATTATCATCATGCTGGGCGCTGTGGCCCACGACTATAATCCCAACAACTCAGAAGGCAGAAACAGGAGGATTGCAAGATCAAGACCAGAGGCTACCTGCATAACTTAGTGAGACCCTGTTTCAAAATTTTTTAAAAAGTAAAAGTGGGTGGGGGACTACAGCTCAATGGTAAGGCACTTGCAAAAAGCATGCATGAGGGTTCAACCCCCAAGTACTGCAAAAAAATCATCCCACAGGCCAAACTGACGGAGGCCTCTACCTACCTGTTCTCCACTGGGGCATCACTGTTGTATCTATTCCATTTTCATAAACACGGTCTGCCCTTGAGCGCTCTGCCCTGTTCTAGAGATTCCTCCAGACTATGTGTCAATGCCGAGGTTGTAAAGTTAGTGGCCGGCATTTTAAGAAGTCTAGGTTTCAAACAAGTCAAATTTGATAGTGTTGAGCTCACATGTCTCATGCTAAATCAGCTGGAGCCCTGCAGACCACTCTTTGTGGGGACACCCCGCCCAGCTCTGCATTCATTTACAATACAACCTGTTCCTGGTAAAGATGAGTTCTGCTATTTGAAACATCCTCAGAGATTAAGATTGAAAGAAAAACCACATTGGAGAAGCCATTAACCCATAGGGCTCTCGTTACCTCTGTGCGAATAAGATCATTGATTAAATATCTGTTTGATACCTCACCCCATGCGAGGCACAGGTAGATGGAGTGGGGTAGGGCAGAGAAAGCAGTAGAGGGAAGGAATAAAGAGATACTAGGAGAGTAATACATTATATATCTATCTATTCCACTTGACGGCACCTAACAACAATAGCATCTCTGATAAACATGTTGTGTTGTTGTTGTTAGGTGCTATGGAGTTATGTCCAACTCAAAGCAACCTTCATAGGGTTTTCAATGGCTGATTGTTTCAGTATTGCCTCAGCAGTGGGTTGCCACATCCTTTTCCCGTTTTTGTGGTGCTGGGAACCAAACCCAGGACATCAGAGACTGCAGAGCAGCGCTCTACCAACTGAGCTAAATCCCAGCCCCTGATAAACATAAAAAGTGATTAAACTCACAAGGAGAAAAACATGCCACATGGTAAACTGCAGGTCATAAAAGGTCTTGTCCTTTCGATATGTTTGTGGTTATTTGTTGTTGTTAGATGCTGTTGAGCCGGGTCCAACTCATAGTGACCCTATGCACAACAAAAAGAAACACTCCCAGACACCAAGCCAGGCCCAGCACTATGTCAGTGCTTCTCTGCTGTCCACAGGGGTTTCGATGGCTGATTGTTTCGGGGTTGCTTCAGGAGTGGGCTGCCAGGTCCTTCTCCCACTTTTGCAGTGCTGGGGATCAACCCAGGGATTAAGAGAGCACAGAGCAGCACTCCACCAACTCAGCTGAACCCCAGGGGACCTTTACAGGAGGGAATGTGACAGCTGGGCCAAGAAGGAAAGTGGGCGGGATTTGCATCAGTGAAAGAAAGGGGATCTGCTTGGGGACAGGGCTTTTGGCACAAGCAAGTCATCTGGGCAAGGCCAGTTTAAAATCTCCTGTTGTACTGACAAGGTTTTAAAGTCCACTAGGGGCTGTTTAGAGAGGATATAAATTTACTATGGCTCAAATCAATGCTCATCCCATGTTTTTAAGATCTCTGCTGGTACCTTTTCAGTCCTTGTTGTTGTTAGGTGCTGTCAAGTCAGTATCTGACTCATAGCGACCCTGCGTACAACAGGTGAGAAACACCATTGTCAGTGCTTCTCTGCTATTCATAAGGTTTTCAATGGCGGATTGATTTTTGGGAGTGGGTTGCCAGGTCCTTCTCCCTTTTCAGTCCTATAGACCTTAAATGGACTCATGCCAGAGGGTTCCCTTGACCTTGCTCAGACCCATCCTCTCACAGGTCAGATAAGGCTCAGCACATCGGCTGAATCCCCCACAGCTCCCAAAAGGTGCAGAAAAACACAGCCAGGTGTCATAGACGGGGTGGGATTTAGCTCAGTTGGTAGAGCACTGCTCTGCAGTCTCTGAGGTCCCGAGTTTGATTCCCAGTGCTACAAGAATGGGAGAAGGACATGGCAACCCACTCCCAAGGCAATGCCGAAACAATCTGCCATTGAAAACCCTATGTCGCTATGAGTCAGACACGACTCAACAGCACCTAACAACAACAACAAGGTGGCATAGACAGAGGCAAAGTGAAGGGCAATTAGGGAAACAGGACACCAAGCCCAGAGCAACTCATTTCATGATGGCCCCTTTGTTGTAGCAAAAAAGCGCCATGTTCGTCCATTTTCTCTGGCTCATAATGCACCACCACAGCCTGGGTACATTTACAGAAAAGAGTCTTGTTTGGGATCACAGCTCTGGAGGTCCAAGGCTGAAGAGCTGCATCTGGCTGTAACTTTGTTACAGCACAGTCCCAAGTGGCTCAGGGCATCACATGGGGCTATGGGTGGAGAGGAAACATCCCCCGGAGAGGCTCACTCCATGAAGGCTGAGTTCCCAGCTGGTGGCAGCACTGAGGGTGATGAGATGGTGAGGACATGAACCTCCCCAGTGGGTTCATCCGACCACGTGTTCACGGCTGAATCGGCTATCAGGAGGCTGGGCCTCAGTGGGAACATCCGTCCCTCGGACAGGACTTTGAAGGGTATAATTTCCCCCTGGACCCTTTTCCCCTCTCCCTTTCTTCTTCCCTGCCACCGAGGTGTGAGCAGCTTTACTCCACCACATCCTCTGCCGTGATATCCTGCTTCATCACAGGACCGAAAACAATGGAGCCGCGGACCATGGGCCAGAACCTCTCTGTACCCATGAGCCAAATAAGCCCTGACTCCAGTAAGTTGAGTGGCTCAGGGATTTTGTCACAGCAAAGGGAAGTGACTAATGCACGTGACAAGGATAGGAAGTGCGTACATGTGTCTCTTCTGGTCTCTCCTTATAAAGCTACTGGTCATGAGGGCTCTACCCTGATGGTCCCATCTAATCCTAATCTCCTCCTAAAGGCCTCCTCTAAAGACAACAGTCGATTAAGTTTCTACCCTCTTAATACCTCACAATGGGGATTTAACTCCAACATGAGTTTTGAAGGAGACAGACCATATTCAAATGCTGTTGTTGTTAGGTGCCATCGAGTTGGGCCTGACTCTTAGCAACCTGATGTACAACAGATGAAACACTACCTGACAGTGCCATGCTCAGCACTTACGTCAGTGGTTCTCTGCTATCCATAGGGTTTTCAGTGGCTGATTGTTTTTCGGGAGTGGCCTGCCAGATCCTTCTCCCAAGCCTACAGTACCTGGTATTACCAGGTAGTCTCCCATCCAAATACTAACCAGGTCCAACCCTGCCTAGCCTCTGAGATCTGACGGAATTGGATGCCAGCGTGTATAGCTGCAGGCATATTCAAATGTAGCTGCCACTAAGTGGAGGCCTCTCAGTGCCATGAGCAGTCCTATGAACTCCACCGACATTCTTATTTATTAACAGACGCAAACTAATGCACCCCCTTCCCAGATGAGGAAACCTGAGTTTAAAAAAATATTTTGCCCCAGATAGCCCAGTCGGAAAGTTATACAGCCATTAACAAGTAATCTTTCAAATGAATTGGTCCCTCTGCTTTCCAACTAGCAACTACTTATTGATTTAAGAAATCGTAATCTTGGCTCATATTCCCAAAGGTTTCTATATTGATTTAAGTTTTCCACCAAGTCACAATAAGTGTTCTTTTAAATCTTTATCAGCTTTATTGGGATGTAATTCATACGCCATATAATTCATCTATTTAAAGTGTACAATTCAATGGTTTTGGTTTATGCATAGATATGTATAACCACCGACACAATATTAAGACACCTTACCACTTAAAAAGAAGCCTGCACATTTTATTTCTCACCTCCTACCTTCTTTTCCCCTATCCAGCCTAAGAAACCATTAAGCTACTTTCTGTCTTTATCAATTTCCCTATTCTTGGCTCACATATGGACCTAACCATGTAATACGTGGACTTTCGTGTTTCACTTCATTCACTTGGGATATTTTCAAGGTTCATCAAACTTATAACATATAAAAATACTTCATTCTTTTTCATGATTGAATAATATTCTTGTGTATGGATATGCCACATTTTGTTTATTCATCTGTTGGTGGACATTTGGATTGCATCAACATTTTGACTTATGTGAATGATACTGCTATAAACATTCACATATGCTTTTTGGTGTTTATTTTCATTTCCTTTGGTATTTATCTAAGACTGGAATTGCTGGGTCATATGATAGCTCCGTGTCTAATCATTTCAAGATCTGCCTGTTTTCCAATGGAATCACCATATTACATCCCTACCAGCTGTGTATGAGGGTTCCAATCTCTTTATATCCTCACCATTGCAATAAGGTTATGATGCAGTGCTAAGTACTAAGTTATTCTAGTGACTTTAAGAGTGGCAGAACCCACAAGAATGGATGAGTGGATGAACGGAGAGGTAAATACAGACATATATACCGCATATATTCTCAAATCTAATTTCACACTTTCATAGTTTTCAAGGGCTATGAAATCAGATGCAGATTAGAATTGCATGTGGATTTATGAAAATCACATAATGAATCTCACTATACTGTATACTTGTTGCTGCTGTTAGGTGCCATCGAGTCGGTATCCCACTCATAGTGACCCCCATAGGGTTTTCAATGGCTGTCTGTTTCGGGATTGCCTTGGGAGTGGATTGCCAGGTCCTTCTCCCATTTTTGCAGTGCTTGGAATTGAACTCGGGACCTCAGAGACTGCAGCGCAGCGCTCTGCCAACCAACAGATCTGTCCTAGAAGAGGTACAACCAGAGTGCTCCTTGGAAGCAAAAATGGCCAGAT
>VMDO01005214.1:79840-114596 GCA_007922755.1 Pedetes capensis
CAGGAGAGAACAATCCCTGGAGAAGGACATCATGTTTGGAAGAGTGGCAGGTCAACGCAAAAGAGGAAAACCCTCCACCAGATGGATTGACACAGTGTCTGCAACAATGGGCTTAAACATAAATAAGATGGTTTGCCTGGCACAGAATCGGCAAGTGTTTCGATCTGCTGTACATAGGGTCGCTATGAGTCGGACTCAATTCGACGGCACCTAACAACATACTGTATACAATTTTTGAAAAATCATACTGTTCTTCATAAATATGTACAATTATTGTTATGTTGTTGTTAGGTGCTGGTGAGTCAGGTCCAACTCATAGCAACCCTCATAGGGTTTTCAATGGCTGACTGTTTCAGGATTGCCTTGGGAGTGGATCGCCAGGTCCTTCTCCCATTTTGCGGTGCCGGGAATCGAACTCGGGACCTCAGAGACTGCAGAGTAGCATTCTACCAACTGAGCTAAATCCCAGCCCACAATTATTGTTATAGGTTAATCAAAAAAACTTTGTAAAATGCGTAGATATGGGAGTGTTAATGATCCTGATTTGATAATTGCACACTGTATATTTGAACTGAATTATTAGTCTATACTCAACAAATACGTATAATGAAAGTATTATGACTAATAATAATAAAGAATCGTGTGCAGATAGGATTCATGCAAGAAAGCTCCAGTTGGCATGCAATTCTAATATGTATCTGATTTTTGTAGCCTTCTAAAACTATTGAAAGGGTACAGGATAAATTCAAGAAAATATGGTACATACATACATAAACACTTAAATGAACTCATGAGAGACTGACAGAAGAAAAAGTCCTTTGTAGAATTTCAACTAACAAACATACAAAATGATGATGTTGTTAGGTGCCATCCAGTCAAGTCTGACTCATAGCATCCATATGTACAACAGAATGAAACACTCCCTGATGTGTGCCAGGCACATGATCTTTTTTATGTTTAAGCTCATTGTTGCAGGCACTGTGTCAATCCATCTAGTTGAGAGTCTTCCTTTTCTTTGTTGACCTGCCACTCTCCCAAACATGATGTCCTTCTCCAGGGATTGGTCCCTCCTGACTACATGTCCAAAATACATCAAACAGTCTAGTCATCCTTGCTTCCAAGACCACTCTGGCTGCACTTCTTCTAGGACAGATCTGTTGGTTCTTTTGACATACCACAGTATTTTCAATATTCGTCTCCTGCACCATAATTCAAAAGCATCAATTCTTCTGTCTCCCTTACTCAATGTCCAGCTTCGTAAGCATATGATGCAACTGAAAATACCATGGCATGACTCAAGCGCACCTTCATCTTCAATGTGACATCTTTACTTTTCAACACTTTAAAGAGGTCTTTTGCAATAGCTTTTCCCAATGCAATGTGTCTTTTGATTTCTGGGTTAGTGCTTCCATGGGTATTACTTGTAGAACCAAAAAAAAAGCAAAATCTTGGACAATGTGAATCTTTTCTCCATTTATCATGAAGCTATGTACTGACCCACTTATAAGGATTTTTATTTTCTTAATATGAAAGGCTGTGTTCTTTGATCTTCATCGGTAAATGTTTGAAATCCCATTTACTTTCAGCAAACAAAGTTGTGTCATCTGTATAACACAGGTTGTTGATGAGTCTTCCTCCAATCATGATGCCGCATTCTTCCTCATAAAGTCCAGCTTCTCAGATTATTTGCTCAGCATAGAAATTGAAGAACAGTAAAAGGATACACACCTTGCCTGACTTTAAACCACACAGTGTTTCCTTGTTCTGTTTGAATGATTGCCTCCTGGTACATGCACAGATTCCTCATGAGCACAATTAAGTGCTCTGGTATTCCCATTCTTCAGAATGTTATCCACAATTTGTTGTGATCCACACAGTCAAATGCCTGTGTATAGTCAATAAAACATAGACAGACATCTTTCTGGTATTCTCTGCTTTTGGATAACATCCATCTGACATTAGCGATGATGTCCCTGGTTCTAGGCCCTCTTTTGAATCCTGCTTGGTTTTCCCGGCAGTTCCCTATTAGTATACTGCTACAGTCACTTTTGAATTAAATTTAGCGAAACTTTACTTGTGTGAGGTATTAATGATATCATTCAGTATTTTCCACATTCAGTTGGGTCATCTTTCTTGGGAATAGGCACAAATATGGATTTCTTCCAGTAATTGGCCAGGTAGCTGTTTTCCAAATCTCTCAGCATAAACAAGTGAGTACCTCCAATGTCACATCTGTTCTTGGAAATATCTTACTTGGTATTCCATCAGTTCTGGGAGCCTGAGGTTTTGCCAGTTCCTTCAAGGCAGTTTCCACTGTTTCAGTACCATTGGTTCCTTATCATATAAGACCTCTTGAAATGGTTGGTCAGTTCTTTTTGGTATAATGACTCTGTGTATTTCTTCCATCTTCTTTTGATATTTCCTGCATTGTTTAATATTTTCCCTGTAGAATCCTTAACTATGGCCACTTGAGGCTTGAATTTTTTCTTCAATTCTTTAAGCTTGGGAAAAACAGAGGGTGTTCTTCCCTTTTGGTTTTCAATCTCCAGCTTTTCGCATATGTCATTATGATATTTGATTTTGTCTTCTCAAGCAGCCCTTTGAAATCTGTTTACTTCTTTAACATCCTCATGTCTTCCTTTCACTTTAGCTGCTGGACATTCAAGGGCAAATTTCAGAGTCTCTTTCAATATGCAATTTGGTCTTTTCTTCTTTTTCTGTCTACTAAAAAGCCTTTTACTTTCCTCATGAATGATGTCTTTGATGTCATGCCACAACTCATCTAGTCTTTGATCATTAGTGTGTAATGCATCACATCTGCTCTTGAGGTCATCTCTGAATTCAGGTGGGATATACTCAATGTCATACCTTGGCTCTCATACACTTGTTCTAATTTTCTTCAGTTTCAGTTTGGACCTGCATATGGGCAGTTGATGGTCTGATCCATAATCAGTACCTGGTCTTGTTATGACATTTGATGTTGAGCTTTTCCATTGTCTCTTTCCACAAATGTAGTCAATTTTATGCCTGTGTGTTCTATCTGGTGAATTCCATGGGTATAGTCTCCATTTATATTGGTGAAAAATGTATTTGCACTGAAAACGTCATTGGTCTGGCAAAATTCTATCATGTGATCTCCAGTATCATTTCTGTCACCAAGGCCATATTTTCCAAATATTGAACCTTCTTGTTTGTTTTACATTTCAGTCACCAGGAATTATCAGTGCATCTTGACTGCAAGTTTGGTCTATTTCAGAGCACAGAAGCTGGTAAAGATCTTCCCTTTCTTCATTTGTGACCTTAGTGGTGGGTGCATAAATTTGAATAATAATCATATTAACTCTGGCCTTCCTTATAGGTGTATAGATATTATTCTATCACTGACAGCATTATACTTCAGGATAGACCTTAAGATATCTTTTTTGATGACAAATGTATCCCCATTTCTCTTTAATTTGTCATTCCCAGCATAATAGACCAAATGATTATCTGATTCATAATGACCCATACCTGTCCATTTTACCCCACTGAAGCCTAGAATGTCAAGGTTTATGTGCTCCACTTCCCTTTGATGAATTCTAATTTTCCTGTTGTCATATTATATACATTCCATGTTCCAATTATTAATTGATGATTACAGTTATTCCTTCTCATTTTGAGTAGTACCACATCAGCAAATAGAGGTCCCTCGGCCTTTACTTCATTCTCTTCATTAAGATCAACTCTTCTTTGAGGAGGTAACTTTTCCCCAGTCATCTTTTGAGTGACTTCTAACCGGGCGGCTCATTTTCAAGCACTATATCTGACAGTGTTTCTCTGCTATTCATAGGGTTTTCAATGGCTAATTGTTTTAGGCCCCTATGTGTCTGTCAGCTGGTCATGCTATGGGGGCTTGTGTATTGCTGTAATGCTGAACACTATGCCACCAGTATTACAGATACTAGCCTGCTCACCTGTAGTGGACAGGTTTCAGCTGAGGTTTGAGACTAAGACAAACTAGTGAGAAGGACATAGCTAACCCACTTCTGAAACAATTTGCCCTTGAAACCCCTATGAATAGCAGAGAAACACTGTCAGATATAGTTTCAGGAAATGATAAATGGAGAGAAGATGGAGGTTGTCCAAGATTTTGCTTTACCTGGTTCTAAAGTCAACACCCACAGAAGTAGCCCTCAAGAAACCAAGGATGCATTGCATTGGGAAAAGCTATTGCAAAAGACCTCTTTAAAATGCTGAAAAGTAAAGACGTCACATTCAAGGCAAAGGTGCATCTGACTTATGCCATGGTATTTTCAGTTGCATCATATGGTTGTGAAAGCTGGACATTGAATAAGGAAGACAGGAGAACTGATGTTTTGAATTGTGGTGCATGGTCTGCCAAAAGAACCAACAGATCAGTCCTAGAAGAAGTGACACTGGACTGTTCCTTGGAAGTAAGGATGGCTAGACTCTGTCTGACGTGTTTTGGGCATATAGTTAGGAAGGACCAATCCCCAGAGAAGGACATCATGTTTGGCAGAGTGACAAGTCAACAAAAAAAGGAATACCCTCAACTAGAAGGATTGACACAGTGGCTGAAACAATGGACTTAAACATAATAAAGATCATGTGCCTGACTCAGAATCGGGGAGTGTTTTGTTTTGTTGTACCTAGGGTCTCTATGAGTCAGACACGACTGAACAGCACCTAACAACAATTTCTGAAGTGAGTTGCCAGGTCCTTCTCCCTAGTCTGTCTTGATGTGGAAGTTCAAGTGAAACCTGTCCCCCATCAGTGACCCTGCTGGTACTTGTAATACTGGTGACATAGCTATAATACTGGTCAGCATCACAGCAACACACAAGCCCCCGCAGTGTGGCAAAAGGATGGATGAGTACAAAATGATAGAGTTGGAAAATTGCTTTTCATAGTTGTAACTCAGGTAAGAAAGACATGCCAAGGAATGCTGCGAACAGAGGATAGAAATTTCATGAGAAAGAGAATATGTACAGTCTCAAACTTGGTTCCCACAAAATATTCATCACAAAGAGAAAAAGGAATTGCTTTATGTTAGGAAACCTGGAAGGCATCATCTTAATCAAGTAATCAAAGTTAACATCGGTAATAGGATAAATTGGGCATGTGCCACCCAATAAGATGCAATCAGAAGAGCTCAACACCCCATCTGCATATTCCTAATAAAGATGCTTTATTTTGATCTAATCAGAAGGGAATTAGATAAAACCACAAAGAAAAAAAACCTACAAAAAAAAAAACCTGTTGTATAATCTGCAAAAGTGGCAAAGTCCTGAAAATTAAGAAAAATCTAAGAGCCGGGTATGGTGGTGCACGCCTGTCATGCCAGCGACTCGGGAGGCAGAGGCAGGAGGATTGCAAGTTCGAGACCAGAGGCAGTCTTTGTAATCTAGTGAGACCCTGTCTCAAAAAGTAAAAAATAAAAAAAAAAAAAATAGGGCTGGTGTGCAGCTCAGTGTTCCAGCACTTGCAAAGCATGCAACCATGAGGCCCTGGATTCTACCCCCAGTACCGCAAAAAAAAGAAAGAAAGGAAGGAAGAAAGAAAGAAAGAAAGAGAAAGAAATCAAAGAAATTGTTCCAAATCAGAAGCAACTGAAGAGGCAGCACAACTAAATGCAACCTGAGACCCTGAGTTGTTCCAATAAGACTTGAATGGAGTCTGCATGTTAATGATAGTGATGGATAAATTCCTGGGTTTGGTGGTCATTAATGGGAGTGTGGTTAAGGGGGGAGTGTCCAGGAGGGGAAGGAAATTCATGCTAAGATATTTGGGAGTGGTGGAGCGTCATCTCTGCAGCATACCTTCAAATGGCTTGGGGGTTGTCAAGGGAGCGTTCTATCATTTGAGAAAAATAGCCAGACATACAAAGACAACACAGTCAAGAAGCAAGAGAAGCAGACAATAGAAAGGGAATGGTTGGCAAACCAGATAACTCCAGTATCAGACTACAGTAAGTCTGTTTAATATGGCCAGGAAAGTGGGGTGACATTTAAAAATTTGGCGAAGTGGTGGAAACTGTTTTAAAAATTACCAAATTTGTATTAGATACAGATGGAAAGAGTAAGTGAACGGGAAGATTGTTTAGAAGAAAGAAGGGAAGCCTAAAGAAACAACTAGATGGAAGAGGAAGAGGATTTGAAACTTTTACTGATGAAGATCAAGGAACACAGCCTTCAGTATGGATTGTGCCTCAATATCAACCAAACGAAAATCCTCACAAGTGGGTCAGTACATAGCTTCATGATAAATGGAGAAAAGATTTACGTTGTCCAAGATTTTGGTTTTTTTTGGTTCTACAAGCAATACCCATGGAAGCACTAGCCCAGAAATCAAAAGATGCATTGCATTGGGAAAAGGTGTTGCAAAAGGCCTCTTTAAGGTGTTGAAAAGTAAAGACGTCACATTGAAGATGAAGGTGCACCTGACTCATGCCATGGTATTTTCAGTTGCATCATATGCTTACGAAGCTGGACATTGAGTAAGGGAGACAGAAGAAGAATTGATGCTTTGGAATTATGGTGCAGGAGACAAATACTGAATATACTCTGGCCTGCCAAAAGAACCAACAGATCTGTCCTAGAGGAAGTACCCCCAGAGTGCTACTTGGAAGCAAGGATGACTAAACTGTGTCTGATGTACTTTGGACACGCAGTCAGAAGGGGCCAATCCCTGAAGAAGGACATCATGTTTGGGAGAGTGGCAGATCAAGGAAAAAAAGGAAGACCCTCCAGTAGATGGATTGACACAATGACTGCAACAATGAGCTTAAACATAAAAAAGATCATGTGCCTGGCACAGAATTGGGGAGTGTTTTGTTCTGTTGGGCATTGAGTCACTATGAGTCAGACTCCACTCAATAGTACCTAACAATAACAACAACAAGATGGAAAAGAATGAGATCTTGGGATTTAGTTAAAAGGCCTAACATAGGTGTAATTATCATCCCAGAAAGAGGAGAGAGAAAATGGAGAAGCACTATCAGAGGGGTTAACTGATGATGCTAGTGATGGTTAATTTCATGTGTCAGCCTGCTGGAGTAAGCAATGCCCAGCCAGTTACTCCTGGGTATGTCTGTGAGGGGGTTTCCAGAAGACATTAGTAGTTGAATCAGCAAACTGAGTGAGAAAGATCCACCCTTGCCAATGTGGGCAGACATCTAATCTGTTGAGACAGGAATAGAATAAAAAGGCAGAGGAAGGGTGAACTGTCCTCCTTCTAAGCTGGGACAATCCATTTTCTCCTTCCCCTCGTGTGTAGGAGCTCCTGGTTCTCCTGCCTTCAGCCTCCCTCTTCCTCTGGTTCTCTGGCTGTGAACTGGCCTTTTGCAGCATTAATTCCCTCCGTTCTCAGGCCTTTGGGCTCAGACTGAATTACACTCCCATCCTCCTTAGGTCTCCAGTTTGGCTTGCCTAAGGCTTATCATGGGACTTCACAGCTTCCATAATCATGGGAGTTAATCCCATAAAAAATCTCCTCTTCCTTATCTACATATGTCCTATTGATTCTGTTTCTCTGAAGAATTCTGCCTAACGCAAATTGGAACATTGACTGAACTGAGATTCAAGCTCAATGGACACTCAACAGGATAAATCAAAAGAAAGTCACACTTAGGCTTATCACACAGGGCAAGCCTTAGAAACAGCTGTGGAAGTCAGGGGAGGGGAAGGACAGACAGGCCTCAGAAGAGCCACAGAGACAGACAGGTGACTCCAACACCATCTAGGGAGACCTGAGGGTAAAAGAATGATGTCTCCCACGTGCCGAAAGAGAACAAGGGCCACCGAGAGTTCTCCACTCAGGGAAAGTATCCTTTAAGAAGGGTGAAATCCAGTCATTTTCACAGCAAAGAAAATCCAGGCAAGTTTACCACTAGCAAACCCAGTCAAGGAAATATTAAAGGGACTTTCTTCAGGGAGGAAAAAAATGACCCCAGACGGAAACTCTGAGCTGTAGGAAGGAATTGAAGAGTGGTAAAAACTGCTAATTATAGCTCAATCTAAATTAAATATTGTTGTTGTTATTAGGTGCCTTCGAGTAGTGTCCAACTCATAGCGACCCTCATAGGGTTTTCAATGGCTGTTTTTTTTTTCAGGATTGCCTCAGGAGTGGATTGCCACATCCTTCTCCCATAAATTAAATATATATTGATATCAATGTATATCATATAAATTTATAGTTATTGATGGTTAACATTAATTCGTTTTATATTAATGTATCAATAATGTACCACATTACTTAAAAGTATATATAGGAATAAAATGCAGAATGAAATTAGCTTAGGAGTTGGATGAGGGCAAAGGAAATTAGAATGTTCTAAGGTCCTTTCATTGTCCATGAAAAAGAGAGTGTGCATTTGTTTTGGACCTTGATAAGTAAAGGACACATATTTTAATCTCTTGTATAACTACTGAAAGCTTATAAAAGAATTTATAATCTCTAGACTATAGAGGCCTGCAGTTGTAGCCCTGTGGCATTCAATCCCGTCGGATCTCAGAAGCTAAGCAGGGTTGGGCCTGGTTAGTACTGGATGGGAGACCGCCTGGGAACACCAGGTGCTGTAGGCTTGGGAGACAGACCTGGCAACCCACTCCCAAAAATCAATCCACCATTGAAAACCCTATGAACAGCAGAGAAGCACTGACAATAGTGTTTCGCCTATTGTACATAGGGTCGCTATGAGACGGATACCGACTTGACGGCACCTAACAACAACAGCAAGATTATAGAGAGGGAAAATGAATATAAAAATAATCCAAAAGATGTTGGGAAAGGAGAAAAAAAAGGAATTATAAAGAAAGCTGGTATGGAGCCAGATGTTGGGGCACACATCTGCAGCACTTAGGAGGCTGATGCAGAAAGATTGAAGAATTGAGAGCTCAAAGCTAGCCTGGGCTACATAGCAAAACCCTGTCTGAAAAATATATAAAGTAAGAAGAAGGAGAAGGAGGAGGAGGAGGAGAAGGAGAGGGAGAGAGAGGAGGAGAAGGAGAAAAAGAAAGCTGGTATAGCTCCATTACTATGACACTAAATAGATCCCCCCAAAAATCAATTCTAGCAACCAAAAGTATCCTTCCTAATAACAAGATTATCACTTCAACGAGCCTCAAAACAGGAAACAACAACAAAAAAAAATCAATGAACTACAAGGAAAAATAAGCCCAAGCAAATGAAAAATAGAAAAGCTAAACAAAAAGCAAACAATATAGAAAAAGTGAGCATAATTAACATAAATAAACATATTGACCAAAGGATATATCTAGATCATGTGTTCTCAACAACTACAGAATATACATTCTTTAAAAATAAAATGAAGAACATTGCAAAAATTAACCCTATGCCAGACCTTAATTGAGTTCTAAAAAAAAAGTCAAGGGAATAGGAAAACTTCCTTACTCTAATAAAGAATTTCTATTGAAAAGCTTCCAGAAAACATTATGCATAATGGTGAATAGCTACACTCTCCCCAAGAGCATGAGCGAGAAGAGAATGACTATCATAAACACTTTACTCAACATTATACTAGAAGTAAAAAAAAATGACATTTGAGGTTTGAAATAGAAAAATAAGCCTGCCACTATTTGCACTTCATGTAATTGTTGTAGAAAATCCATTTGAAAAGCCAAAAGATCAATTATTACAATAAGTTCTGCAAGTTTACTAAACACAAAATAAAAAAATTTTAAATACAACAATACCATCAACACATATCACATAACTAGGAATAAACCTAATGAAAGACACTCTGCAGAGCACTATAAAAGGTGATGCAAAAGTGAGGACAACACTCACTGTTACAAAAGTTTCAGTTCTCCCCAAGTTGTTCTACACACTTAATCCCATAAAAATTCAAATGGATTTTCTTGTGGAAATTGACATGATTCTAAAAATTAATTGGAAAGCCAAAGAGCCAAAAGCTCTTGAAGAAGGTCATCAAAAATGAGTACTTGCTCTACCAGATTATCCAGACTGATAGTTAAACTTCAGTAAGTAAGAGTGTTGTAGTGCCCCAAGGATCCACAAACAAATGAAAAGATGAGATTAAGGGATCTGGAAACTGACTTCTTCAGGGCATTAGGGGAGGTGTGTCACAGCAGAGTGGTGGAGGTATGCAGTGGCACTCAACCAACTGGAAACCCTCATGAGAAAAAATGATATTTGACCCCTACCTCACACCATAGACAAAATTCAATTATGGATGGATTATGGATTCCCATGGGAAATCAAAACAAAACTTCTTGGCCATGATGGAGAATATCTTCATGACCTTGGCAGAGGGGAATGAACAATAACTTCTTTAACACAGCACAAAAAGCACTGACCAAAAAGGAAAAGATATGAATTAGACATCAAGGTTAAGAACTTCTCCCATTTTGTGTCTTGTCTTTCTACTCCATAAATATGGTCTCTTGATGAAGGGAAGAAATTTGAAACACAACTAAGAAAAGATCCATCCTCTTATTATAGAAAGAAATCCTTCAAATCAATAAGACAAAGAACTCAATTAAAATGTCAACAAGAAACTTGGACAAGAGCTTTACAAAATGGGGTTGGTACAGTTTGGGTCTTAAATGTCCACCAATGGCCCATGCGTTAAAGGATTGGTCTCCAGCTTACTGCTCTTGAGAGGCAGAGGAAACTTTAAGAGAGAGGTGTTTGGGTTATTGGGAGTATGCCCTCAATTAGGGGTGTAGTTCAATGGTAGAGCACTTACCCAGCATGCATGAGGCTGTGGGTTCAACTCCCTAGTACTGAAAACAAAATTCTCTTTTGAGGGTCTGGGTGAACCCACACCAACCTTAACAACTCTCACCCTGAAACAGCAGGGCAACTGACAGAACCATCCTTATGACTTCAAATTGTCCAAAACAAACTTGTCTGGCTGTCATGTTTTAGATAATTTAACACCTAACTGGAGTGATGGATTAGCTTTCACTGAGAAAGCGTTCTCTCCCTCTCCCACTGACCCTGGCAGGCTTAACTTCTGAGGATCGAGGTATTAAATGAAAGTGAGTGCTCCTTTACCTTAACGATGGTTTTGTTTCCCTTTGCTCTATTTAAGCTTTCTCCTGAGTGCAGTGCAAAGCCTAATATC
The DNA here is from genome assembly GCA_007922755.1 of Pedetes capensis. Classification (NCBI taxonomy): domain Eukaryota; kingdom Metazoa; phylum Chordata; class Mammalia; order Rodentia; family Pedetidae; genus Pedetes; species Pedetes capensis. Next base: position 90,951 of record VMDO01005214.1, read on the forward strand.
AGATCACTGGGAGTCTCGGCGCCTGGTGTGGCCAGCCATCCCTGGCGTGAGACATTAATGGAGGCACAGGCTCTGGCTGAGATCTAGGAATTCTTTCCCCCGTGGGATGGATTTCTCTAAGGAGCTACTGGGAACCCAGGTCCTCAAGAATAGTTTTGTTGTTGTTGTTGTTAGGTGCAGGCAAGATGGTATCTGACTCACAGTGACCCTACACACAACAGGTGAAATGCTATTGTCAGTGCTTCTCTGCTGTTCATAGGGTTTTCAGTGGTGGATTGATTTTTGGGAGTGGGTTGCCAGGTCCGTCTCCCAAGCCTACAGCACCTGGTGTTCCAAGACGATCTCCCAGCCAAGTACTACCGGGGCCTGCTTAGCTTCCGAGATCTGACGGGATCGGATGCCACAGGGCTACGGCTACAGGTTGTACGCATAGCTTTAGTTTCCTCAATATTTTTGTCACTAGGATGATCATGTCATTTATTACCCAAAATGGGTCACTTAAAGGTGAAAGGGGCATTATTGATAATTATGTTGGTGGTGATATGACCAAGTGGGCATACCCCAGGGCTGTTCTAAGAGGACTTGGCAGGTGAGGCTGCAAGCTAGCTGGGGACTAGGAGCTGAGGCACACAGAAACCGCCAATGTAAACCAAGGATCCTCTGGGATTAGGGCTGGGCTTCCAAGCGTGTTATTAAAACAGGGTAATTGTGCTCGTTACTTTCTATGCAGCAGCTAATGCTCTGAGCTCTGAAAGAGAAACCTGGGTCAAATGCATCTTTTATGAGACACACGGCCTTTTGTGCTTCCCCTACCTTATTTGCGGGGTGCCAAATACAATTTCTGGCAGAAGACACCCAGGGCAGGCTTTGCTGTCGTGGCAGAGGCAAGTCAAGACCTACTTCTGTTCCAATTGCCTTTTTCAGGCTCTCAAGTCAACATGTGGGCTGAAATTCTGGGTTCTCAAAGGCGAGCAAGCCCAGCGCTCACAGCAGGAGTTTAATAAATACTTCTCAAAGGAATCACATGGCACAGCGCTCTTCCCTGGCTGTCCTCTTTGCCACACCTCCTCGAAACATCTAGTGTTGGCACCTGCTGTTCTCACTGCCTGACGTGCTCCTACCCCGAATCCCCAAGTTAACTCCTTCTGGCCCTCGGCTCCCAGTTCTGATATCACATCCTTGGGAATGGCGTCTCAGATGGCCCCCAGTGAGTTGGATGCTTCTGTCAAACAATACACAGACCTGAGAGGACTCAGAATTGGTGACCTTTGTTTTCTAGGATGAAGCAAACAAGGCAATCTGCCAGAGGTGCAAACATGAAGGAGGCAGCCACAGACTCAGTGGTCAAGACAAATACCTGAATGTGAAAAGATTCTGATGAATGCAATAGCACAATTTACATAAAGGCATGATAGTGCAGCAGTGCTTGTTAAAATACAGATGGCTGAGGCTCATCACCGGAGTTTCTGATTCAGGAGGTCAGGGGTGGGGCCTGAGGATGTGCTCTTCCAACAGGTTCCTAGGTGGTGCTGCAGCTGCTGGTCTGGGGGTCCACTTTGAAAACCACTGCTTTCGAGTATACTCGAGTATACTCACCCTGCCTCCCACCTGACCCACATGAAGATGTAGAAAAGCATTTGTGTGTCAGCAGCAGAGATAGCAGGAAAGCATTCACTTCTAAGCAGTCGTGGCACAGCCAGGTACGGTGGTGCACGCCTGTAATCCCAGCAGTTTGGGAGGCAGAGGCAGGAAGATTGCAAGTTTGAGACCAGAGGCAGTCTGCATAACTTGGTGAGACCCTGTCTCAAAAAGTAAAAAAAATGGGCTGGGGGTGCGGCTCAGTGATCCAGCACTTGCAGAGCATGCAAGTGCGAGGCCCTGGGTTCAACCCCGGGTACCAGGAGAAAAAAAAAGGAAGAAGCCATGGCACGATAAAATAGATCAGCTGAAGCTGGGTGTGGTGCGCACCTGCAATCCCAGCACTCAGGAGGCTGAGGCAGGAGGATCAACATGAGTTCCAGGCCGGCCTAGGCTACACAGGCAGCTCCAGACCAGCCTATCTCAAAAACAAACAAATGAAGACAGAACAGATGGATCATTCAACAGATTCATCCCCTGTGGTTGGCGGAAAAATGCCCATCCCCAAAGATCCACCAAGTCCTAATCCCCAGAGCCCGATGTGTTTGTTGCCTGACATGACCCGGCGGGCTTTGAAGGTGTTTCTAAGCAAAAGATCTGGAGATAGGAGGTTATCACAGATTGTCCCGGGAGGCTTGATGAAATCCCAGAGGTCTTCACAAGAGGACAGGTGATGTGTCGAATGAAGCAGAGACTGGCAGGATGTGCTTTGAAGATAGAGGAAGGAGCACCAAGCCACAGTATGCAGGGGACCCCCAAAGGCTGCTGAAGGCAAAGACATCAGTTCTACCTCCCATCTGCTCTTTCTTCAAACACCCTGAGCTCTTTCCTACCCCAGGGCCCTTGTGCATGCTGCTCCCTGAGCTGGAATATTTGTGCAGTGCACTATCTCATGGAGCTACACACAGGCATCTCCAACAGCAAGAATGTGAAATGGCATGGTTCCCTAGGGACCCAATGATGGGAAACCCACATCACCAGCCGGCAGAGTGAGATGCCACCCTGAGATCTTGTCCTGCACCTCGGTGGAGCAGTCACAAACACCCAACTCCCAAGGCTTGAGTTGTAAGGGGATTGATCGTCATGAAAGCAGTTCCAGGGTGGGTGGTACAGATTGAACTCTGTTCCCCTAATGGTTCATAAGTTTACATCCTACAACAAACACTCGGAATGCAGCTGTGGGGATAAGAGTTTTGTTAAGGCAATCAAGTTTGAATGATGTCCTTGTTTAACAAGGAGACTTGGACAAAGGCCTATACCCAGGGAAACTGTGTGGAGATGGAGGCAGAGATCAGGTGATGTTGCTGCTAGCCAAAGAATACCAAGGAGTGCCAGGAAACCAGCAGCAGCAAGAGGAGCGGGGTGGATCATAGGACCCACCGTGGTCCTCAAAAGAACCAAGCAGGCTGACACATAGATCTTAGACCATGAGAGAGTAAGTATCTGTTGCACTAAGCCACCTATTTTGTGTATTCCCATGTCAGTCAGCTGCCTGCAGCCCTAGCCCTGTGGCAGATTCCATCAGATTTCGGAAGCTAAGCAAGGTTCACCATGTTAGTACTCACATGGGAGTCTGCCTGGGAACACCAGGTGCTGTAGGCTTGGGAGAAGGATCCGGTAACCCACTCCCAAAAATCAATCCGCCATTGAAAACCCTATGAATAGCAGAGAAGCACTGACAATAGTGTTTCATCTGTTGTACATAGGGTCGCTATGAGTCGGATACCGACTTGACAGCACCTAACAACAACAACAACATGTTTGTCAGCTAGTACATCACTGTGGCAGAGAAGCTGACCTAAGTAAACTTATGGGAGGAAATATTTATCGGGGGCTCACAGTCAGAGGATCAGTGCATAATGGAGGAGGTGTGGTAGCAATAGGCGGCAAAGCCCATGGCAAACAACATAATGGCATGGCAGATCAGGAGGCAGAGAGGGAAGAGGGAAATGAACCAGAGGTCTAGGGTAAAAACCGCCAAAGGCCTGCCCCCAAGGACTCACTTCTGCAAAACTAAAACCCACCTCCCAAAGCTCCGTAACCTCCCAGGAGAGTGATACCAGCTGAGGACCCAGTGTTCAAAAACAGGACCATTGTGGGCTGTGTTAGATTTAAACCATAACAACTTCCTTCCACAGCCCTAGCTCTAATACAGTAGAGTGGCTTCTGTGGTAGTTGTCACCCTAGTGCAACAACACTGGGATTCAGGTCTATTCCCCCATGCTGTTCTGTCTCCCTCAGTAGGTCACCATTGCCCCATAGCCTCAGAATGGCCACCACAGACCAGTATGAGGAGCTCCAGGAAAAGGTTTATTTCTCCCTCCTGAATCTAATTAAAGAAAAGAAGCCTATTTGAGGAGTTCTCCAAGGACCTGCGCTCACATCTCAGTGGCCAGAGGGCATCCTGTGGCTAAGCCAAACCACCAGGAATAGGAATGGTTACCTTTTGGGATCCTAGATAGGACCACTATTTTGAAAGCCTATCTGGCCTGCCTGGAGGACTGACATTTATGCTCCAGGTGAGGTGACCCTTGTCCTACATCCGGGTCCTTCTGGGCATTGAGTGAGCCAAGATGGCACCCAAGGCATGATAGCATCTTAAATCTCCCTGGTGCCCGATTGGTCACTTCTGATCCAACCCTGTCCCCTGATTGGCTGAAATATGACATCCTGTTCACCCCAAAATTAGCATATCACCCCTGATTGGTTCAGCCCACCTGCACGAGCTCCTCCATGACTAGTTGAGCCCCAGAGATTGTTAAGGCTGTTGGGGTAGTTCTAAACTGCCCCCCAAAAGTGTATATAAGGAAGGCTTGCTGGCCCTGGAGTTCTATTCACCATTTCTACCTGCCATCAATCACCCATCATCCCCATCATCAGTGATAGAGACCAAGACTGAAGGAGAAAAGCCACCCTGCCAGAACTTCAAGCAAGCTGAGGACAGCCTCTACCAGGCCCAGTGCAAGAGGCAGAAGTTGAGGATAGCCCCTTGGCTCAGATCTTAGAGGCAGAAGATGAGGGTAGTCTCCATGCCCAGCGTCGGAGAGAGAAGAGCTCCTGGTTCCTATGTTCCTGAGTTCCTGATCCTATGCTCCTATTTACCTTGGTTTTCCTCTTCCAGTACAATAAATTCCCCCAGTTCTTTACCCTTTATAGGTTGCCTCCCGGAGCCTTTGTCCTCACCACAGGTGACCAGACCAGTCCAGTGAGGTGACTTTGAGTCACTGGCCAGCTGCACCCTGACAGTTACCCACCTCCTGATTTCCCCATGGAGCAGGGTGACAGGTCATCCTTCCCTATGAAGGTGACTAGCCATGAACAGGCCCAGAGCCTGGAGCCAATAGTACTTTTAAGGGCCTCACCATAAGAGGGATATAACTTTGTCATTTATATAACTATAATTTTAAAATACTTTTTCTGAAGAATGGGTTCCCCAAAGGCAAAATGACCATGACCATGAAGCCCTAGGTGGACTCCTCTGCAAACAAAGTAGAGGAAAGGGAAGACCACTGGATGGGCAACCAATTGAGTTTGTTACAACTCAACACACGGCTGGGGTTTAGCTCAGTTGGTAGAGCGATTGTTCTACATGCTCTGAGGCCCTGGGTTTGATCCCAGCACTGCAAAAATGGGAGAAGGATATGGAAGCCCACTCTGGAAACAATCAGCCATGTAAAACCCTATGAACAGCAGAGAAGCACTGACAACAGTGCCGGGCATGGCACAGTGTTGGGGAGTGTTTGGTTCAACTGTTGTACATCGGGCGCTATGAGTTGGGCCGTCTCCATGGCACCCAACAAGAAGTCAACACACAGAAGGGAGGACACAGCAATGGGTAATAAGAACTCATTATGGTCTCAGTGGTAGCAGCTCATGGTAGCATGGGTTTTTCAAGCAGGAATGGGGGCTGGGGTAATTATACACCTGGAAAAAAGTCCTCTCCCATCACCCAAATATTGATATTTCCTAAAGAAGTGTCCAAAACCTCTCCCACCTCTTTGATTTACAAGTTTCTCATTGTTATAACCTGGTTTCTGTTTCCCAAAGGCACATGTTGAAGCTCTAACCTCCAATGGCACTGTATTCAGAGGCAACGTCTTTCCCAAGCCAATTAAAGTGAAGTGAAGTCCTAAGAGCAGGCTGAGCCCTACAGCTGACACCAGGGGGCTTGTGCATGGAGAAAGGGCAGGAGGGGAAGAGTGGTTATCTGCAAGCCAGAAAGAGAGCTCTCACCGGAAACCAGCCCGGCTCACCCGGAGAATCGATGTCAGTCCTCCAGGCGGGCCAGATAGGCTCTCAAAATAGTGGTCCTATCTAGGATCCCAACAGGTAACCATTCCTATTGCTGGGGTTCCTATTGAACCAGCAAGTTCCTATTGAACTTGGCGTTGCAGCCTCCAGAACCGTGAGAAGGGATGTTTCTGTTGTTTAAGCCAGAAGTATTCTGTTATGGCAGCTAAGACTAACCTACCCATGGAGCTCAAGACCCTTCTCCTATAGGGGCAACCGGGTCACAAACAATCAGTGACTCGGCCAAGTTAAAGCAGACCTCAGTCTGGAATGACTCCTGTTCAATCTGAGCCTGTCTGTCCCCTACATGTTGTTGTAAGATGCCATTGAGTAGAGTCTGACTCATAGTGATCCCATGTACAATACAATGAAACACTCCCTGATTCTGTGCCAGGCACACCATCCTTTGTTATGTTTAAGCCCATTGTTGTAGACACTATGTCAACCTGTCTAGTTGAGCGTCTTCTTTTTTATCACTGACTCACTGCTGTCCCAAACATGATGTCCTTCTCCAGAGATTGGTCCCTCTTGACATGTCCAAAATACATCAGGTACAGCCTAGCCATCCTTGCTTCCAAGGAGCACTCTGGTTGCACTTCTTCTAGGACACATCTGTTGGTTCTTTTGGCAGTCTGTGGTATATTCAATATTCGCCTCCAGCACCGCAATTCAAAAGCATCAATTCCTCTCCTGCCTCCCTTGTTCCATGTCCAGATTTTACAACCAAATGATACAACTGAAAAATACCATGGCGGAAGATCACTTTCGCATGGGGCAGCGCTCCATTGACTGCAGGCTGCCCTAAGGAAGACATGGGTTTTATCTCCCGGTCCCCTCCATCTAGGTCTGGACTGTAGTGCTGAGCGGTCCCTGTAAACACAAGGCCCAAACTCCTCCCCACAGCAACCCCCGCCATCAGTGTGGAAGGAAGGACCTCACGACGACAGAGGAGGGAAGCAAAGCCCTGGCCCAGCTTGATGGGAGAAACCCAGTTTGCAGAGGCTGCTAATTCATCAGCGCCCCCCCCACCCCCCCCGCACTGCCACCAGGCCGGCAGAGACTCGGCTTCCATGAGTGCAGTGGGCGCAATGTGGAAGTGATCAAACAGAAGAGGCCAAGAGCAGTAACTCCTTCCCAGGAGCTCCTGTGTGGCTGCGGATTTCTCACATGAACAAGACGAGCTGATTAATCAGAGATGGTGAGAGCTGCTCTCCCTCCCCGAGGCGCCGGCCAGGTCTACACGTGAGAGTGCTTTTCCCTTTTCCCAGTTCCAGCCCCATCTCCCTCCAGATGAAATGTGACCGGGACAGATATTTAACGAGGCAGCTGCTCGGACGCCTTGGCTTCCCTCCTTTCCTTAAATAATCGATAGGCCCGGATCGCAGCTGCTATAAATGTCAAGCCGCAATTTGTGACTCACGCCAGTGCGAATCGGTTCAGGCAGCTCGTGACAGATGCCACCCCCACCGCAGCAGAGAGAAATAATAAAAGCACTCAAGGCTGCAGAGGCATTTTTCTTCCTATCAGCTCTGTGCAGGTGGCTCCTGATTGCAGTGAATCCTGCACATTCCCTGGGAGGGAGCGAGTCATGGTCTGAGCTGTTCCAAAATACTCAGGTGACCTTGAAAAGTTCAAGGACTCCAAGGCCATGGAAAGAGCATGGACTCTGATCTATAGACGTACAAGTTATCGGACCAAATGACCTGTCACTCCTAGAGACCACTAGGGAAGAGCCATCCTTCTATGTTGTTGTAAGGTGCCGTCAAGTTCGACTCATAGTGACCCTATGTACAGCAGGTGGAACACTATGGTCAGTGCTTCTCTGCTGTTCATAGGGTTTTCAATGGCAGATTGACTTTTGGGAGTGGGTTACCAGGTCTGTCTCCCAAGCCTACAGCACCTGGTGTTCCCAGGCGGTCTCCCATCCAGGTACTAACCAGGCCCGACCCTGCTTAGCTTCCGAGATCTGACCAGATTGGATGCCACAGGGCTATGGCTGCAGGCCATCCTTCCATTAAAGGGTGGGAATTAGCCCCTACCTCAGGGCCTTTGCACCTGTAATTCTCTAAGCCTGCAACGTGTTATCTCCACCTTGCCCCTGGGCCCAGTTAGCTTTGTCATTCTGGTTGCAGCTTGGCAACTCCTTCCTTTGGGGTCTCTCTTCTGACCCTGGTTGGGTTGGGCAGCTTCCTCTGTGTTTCCATAGCACACAGGACCCCAGGACTTTCCCCCCATTTCCACAGCAGAACCTGTGTCCCTTGGGAGGGCCCCTCCACCACTGCACACACCCTCGGTGGCTTGCCAGTCGAGGCTCCTGCCCACCTCTAGCCAAAGGCATGGGTCCGGAGCTGAGATTAAATCAGATTCTCATGCTGGGGAAGCTGGGTGTTGGGTAAGGCAGGAAAAGCACGAGAACGCATCTGTCCCAGAGGCACATGCAGTCCACAAGAGAAGGCCTAGACTTCTCGCTCCATAGACTCCCCAGAGCCAGGGCTCACTCCTCCCCTTTCTGAACCCACTTAGTCCACTTTGTCGATCTCATGGACCATTCCACAACCTTGCTGTGCACCCTCTCTGGCTGAGTATGCAGAATCAGCTCCTGTTGTTTACAATCAGAGAACCCTGAGCTCTAGCAGCCCCCTCCGTGCCTGTCACTCTGTGTGGTGACTGCCTAGGAAGAGTGGCCGTCACCTGCATACGATCAGCACCTAGCACCGGGGCAGGTACCTGGCAGCTCATTGCTGGTTGATCGAGTGGGAGAACCTTGTGCTGATCACTAAGTCACACTGCTTGGATCTGCTGGTGTCAAGAGCTGTCCAACCTGCCAGCTCCAAGTACTGATGCTGCTGCCAGGGAGGCAAGCCCCGGGAGACAGGCAGGCTACAGCAGAAACACATCAGCCCTCGGGGCAGGAGCTGGCAGGAAAACCTCTCCTTCTTCAAAATAGGGCCAAAATGGAGACACGCGCTGGGCTTTGGCTAGCCCAGCTGTGGACTGGGAGGCTCAAGCCTGGAATTTGTTTGCCATCACTCCAAGGCATGCATTAGGCCCCCTTGTCTGCATCTGGTGCCTGGACAGGCACACAGGCAGAAAATGTGTTAGGCTGTGCACCACATGATGTCTGAGCTGCCCCTTCCATGCTGCAGGAAGCCTTATGGGAAGATAATACCACGTCCCTCCCCAGTCCATTAAGGCTCATGTGAAACACCAGGCAAAACGTGCAGCTGTGGGTTGGCACGTGAAAGTCTCCCATGGTCTCAACCCGCCTTCTTTAGGCAGAGGCGATCCACGTTCTGCAACTGCAACCCTGCAAATTAGGCTGACATAAAACAGATGAACAAGAGAAAACCAAACAGAAGTTTGCCATGTGCATTGCGCATACATGTGTGTGCAAGAAAGTCAGGGAGAAGCCGGGCACGGTGGTGCACGATTGTAATCGCATCGACTCAGGAGGCAGAGGCAGGAAGATCGCAAGTTTGAGTCCTGAAGCTGCCTGCGTAATTTGGCAAGACCCTGTCTCAAGATAAAAAAAAATTTAAAGGGGGTTGGGGGTGTAGGTCAGTGGTAGAGTGCTTACAAAGTATGCGAGAAGTCCTAGATTCAGCCCCCAGTACCACACACACACATACACAAAATGCAGGGCTGAGTAACACAAAGGAGCGCTTAGAACTTGAGGCTTGTGTAGTGGACAGGGCTGGGATTTAGCTCAGTTGGAAGAGCACCACTCTGTAGTCTCTGAGGTCCTAGGTTCGATTCCCAGCACTGCAAAAATGGGAGAAGGACGTGGCAATCCATTCCCAAGGCAATCCTGAAACAATCAGCTATTGAAAGTCCTATGAGGGTTGTTATGAGTTGGACATGACTCGATGGCACCTAACAATGATAAAGGACAAAAAATTTGTAGAGAACTGATAAGACAAAGGAAAGGGGGTTAGGCTTTTAGGGGTGGCAAGCTGTGGGGAGGTAAACACCTGAGGGACCTTCTGGAAGATCAGGTCTCCTGAAAAAAGGGTGTTGTGTACGTCCCTCTGGTGCCCTCTCTGGCCTGATGAGGGTCTACAGGTGTCTGTGGTAATGTGGGATCCTCTGCCCTTGCTGATGGAAGGGAGGAAGGCAGAGAGTTTTTCTTTTGTCTGCTGCTTCTCCATTGCCTTTGGCTCAAAATAGCCCTTTTGGCAAAATGTCATATTCTGGGGTGGCATATTCTGAATCCTTCATGTCATGTACAGAAAGCTATGACGAGGTAGGTTCGAGGTGCCTAACTCTAGTTGTCCAAGACACGAACAGTCCCCTGGATGCTATAGTTTGGCTCTACAATGTCCTCCTAAGACCTACGTATAAAAGGTATGGTCCTCAGCTTGCTGCTATTAGAAGGCGGTGGAAACCTTTAGGAAGTGGGAACTCCTAAAGGGAGGTTTTAGGTCAGCGGGAGTGTGCCCTTGAAGGGGACTGTGGGACACCAGTTGGTGCCTCTCTCTCTCTCTCTCTCTTGTTTCTGGCCATGAGGTAAACAGCTTTTCCCTACCACATGCTCCCCACTACAATCTATTGTGTGCCACAGATCCAAAGCCATAGGACCAAATGACTATGGACTGGAACCTCTGAAGTCATGGTCCAAAATAAACCTTTTCTCTTAGTAAGTTACTGTATCCCAGGTATTTGTTATAGTAACAGAAATCTGACTAACACACTGGTCACCAGGATGCATTGGAAAGCAGGCACATTATTACTGCAAAGAATGTTCCAGAACAATGCAAAGAAGTGTATATATCCCTCAGTAGTTCTAGCTCAATCATTTTTGGTTATTGTAGACCTCTGTTGGCTCCTGAAAACCATGGATCCCCCTCCTCCAAAAAGACAGAGTGCATGCCTATGTACAAGAATATATTACACACAGTGTCAGGGACTTCCAGTTCCCCAGAGCTGTCAAAGTCTCGTTGACTAAATGACAGCAGTGGGCAAAATGGCGTCAGGGTCATTTTCCCATGGCATTGCCTCCCCACCCTCACGATAATGAACTCCTTGAAGAAAAGCACTCAGGTTGGAATGTGCCAAGTTAAATGGATTGGCCACACCAACTCATTTCATTGCCCCAAACCAAGTGCAGGTGCTTTTGCTCAGTGCTGACACTTCCATGCAACAGCCAGGTCCTAGGCCAAGAACACAGAAGATGCTTTTGTGCCAAGTCCTTATTAAATTACTATTGGCAAGAGACATGCGGGTTATTTACTCCTATATACATTATAATCAAGCAGATAGGACAGGAACACATTTGGAGTCCAGAATTTAATTTCCAAACTTCAAAGAGTGCCAACACACAGAGTTCAAAGGGGAACAATGAAACATATTTTGGTTAGGAATCTTTGGGTGTAAGACACAGGATTCTGGCCAGTAAACAAAGAGAACTCATTGAAAAGAAATCGGGAATCTATAAACCCTTTATGAAGGTAGACAAACCCAGAATGGAAATCAGTGGTATGGTGGGCTTGCCCCCTTTTGGCTGAATCCAACTTCCTCTCTTATTCTGGGACATTTCTCATCTTGTATACTATTGGTTGCTTTGTCTTTAGCTATAGAAGTATTAGAGGGGTTGTTTTTTCTTCCCCACAGTCCCTGGGACCCAATGGGTGAGTATATGGCCCAGGGTTGGCAAATACCATCCTCCCAACATAGATGCTAAATCTAGAGAGAGTGATAAGAGACGAAGGGGCAGTAAGGATAGCTTCTTGTTGTTTTTGGGTGCCCTCAAGTCAGATCTGATTCACAACAGAGCAAACATCTATGCACAACAGAGCAAAATGCTGCCCAACACTGTGTCATGCAGATAGTCTTTTTATGTTTGAACCCAATGTTGCAGCTACTATGTTTCTTCTCATTCTGAGTCATGCCACATCAGCAAAAGGAGATCCCAGGGGCTATGCTGATTCCTCATCATTAAAGTCAACTCTACTTTAAGGAGAACATGTGGTAATTATCGAACAGTATCATAAACATCTCACACAAGTAAAATTTTGCTAAGTATGATTCAAAAGTGACTGCAGCAGTATATTGGCAGGGAATTGCCAGAAAACCAAGCCAGATTCAGAAGTGGGTGTGGAACCAAGGACATCATTGATGATGTCAGATGTATATTAGCAGAAAGCAGAGAATACCAAAAAGATACCTATGTTTTGTTGACTGTGCAATGGCATTTGACTGTGTGGATCACAATAAATTGTGGATAACATTGTGAAGAATGGGAATACCAGAGCACTTAATTGTATTCATGAATGATCTGTACACGGACAAAGAGGCAGTTGTTGGAACAGAACAAAGAAACACTGCCTGGTTAAAGTCAGAAAAGGTGTGCGTCAGGGCTGTATCCTTTTACCGTACCTCTTCAATCTCTATGCTGAGCAAATAATTGGAGACACTGGTCTTTATGAAGAAGAATGTGGCATCGGGATTGGAGGAAGACTCATTAACAACCTGTGTTACGCAGATGACACAACTCTGCTTGCTGAAAGTGAAGAGCATTTGAAACATTTACTGATGAAGATCAAATAACACAGCCTTCAGTATGGGTTACATCTCAACATTAGCAAAACAAAAATCCTTACAACTGGGTCAGTAAGCAACTTCATGATAAACGGAAAATATTGAGGCTGTCCAAGGTTTTGCTTTACTTGGTTCTACAATCAACACCCATGGAAGTAGCAGTCAAGAAATTAAAAGACACATTGCATTGGTGAAAGTTGTTGCAAAAGACATATTTAAAGTATTGAAAAGTAAAGATGTCATATTGATGATGAAGGTGAGCCTGCTCATGCCATGGTGTTTTTAGTTGCATCATATGGTTGTGAAAGCTGGACCTTGAATAAGGGAGATAGAAGAAGAATTGATGCTTTTGGACTATGGTGCTGGAGATGAATAGTGAATATGCCAGGGACTGGCAAAAGAACCAACAGATCAGTCACAGAAGAAGTGCAACCAGAGTGCTCCTTGGAAGCAAGGAAGGCTAGACTCTGACTTATTTTGGACATGTAGTCAGGAGGGACCAATGCCTGGAGAAGGATATCACATTTGGGAAAGTGGCAGGTCAATGAAAAAAAGGAAAACCCTTGACTAGATGGATTGACACAGTGGCTGCAACAATGGGCTTAAACATAGAAAAGATTATGTGCCTAGCACAGAGTCAGGGCATGTTTTGTTCTGTTGTACATAGGGTCTCTATGAATTGGACCTGGCTTGATGGCACCTAACAACAACTACTTTGAGGAAACAACTCTTCCCCAATTGTTTCTTGAATGCCTTCCAGCCTGGAGAACTAATCTTCCAGCTCTGTATTTGCCAGTGCTTCTCTACTATTTATAGGCTTTCAATGGCTAATTCTTTCAGGATCAGGCTGCCAGGTCCCTCTTCCTAGTCTGTCCTAGTCTGGTAACTCAGCTGCAACCTGTCCACCATGCATGGCCCTGATGGTATCTGAAATCCTGGTAGCACAGCTTTCAGCATCACACCAACACGCAAGCCTCCACAGCAGGACAAGGTGACAGACACCTGGGGGGTTAAGGTAGCTAGGGGTAGCTTCATGCTATGCCATCAGGCTTTAGCAGCTGCAGATTTGTTTTGGTGGATTGCCTCTATTAAAATATGATTCTCATGCTTTCTCTTTCTTTAACCTCTGTGCCCATATTCAACGTCTGGTCTTACATCCTCCTACTAATTTCTAGTTTCCGTGTCCTTCCAATAGATCCCCATTCTTCCTTGAGAAAGCCACAGTCAGTGCTGTAGCTCGCAACCAGATCTCCAGTTGGTGCGAGGCCTTCTGAGACATCTGCAGTGACTTGAAGCAGGAACTGCAGAAGCCATACAAGGCAGATGAACAGCTGACATGCCTGGGGCCCATTGCAACCCCAGACCTTAAAGTCTCAGTGAAGGGGACCGGGCTGCAGAGCTCAGGTCCCTGCCCACTCTCAAGCTGTACCAGGATGGCATGAGGAAGACACACCCCACCTGTGATTACACAGCAGGCCAACAACCGACTTGACTTGTCCTGCCTAAACCATCTGCACCAGGGAAGAAGTAGCCCCTCAAAACTCGAACTCACAATCCTCCTGCCTCAGCACCAACACACCCATTCTTTTTTTTTTGTGTGTGTGTGTGTGTGTTTGTCTGTGTGTGTGTGTGTGTGTGTGTGTGTGTGTGTGTGTACTGGGGGTTGAACCCAGGGCCTCGCGCTTGCATGCTCTGCAAGTGCTGGATCACTGAGCTGCACCCTCAGCCCATTTTTTTACTTTTTGAGACAGGGTCTTGCTAAGTTATGCAGACTGCCCCTGGTCTCAAACTTGCGATCCTCCTGCCTCTGCCTCTTGAGCTGCTGGGATTACAGGCGTGCGCCACTGTGCCCGGCTAGCACAGCCATCTTTTAAATGAATTATAAAGAACCCAAGTCCAGTTAACCCAAGTTAACCAAGTTAACCCAAGTAAAAGATAATAGAGGACTTTAAGGGAAAATAAACAAAACTGTTGTAGTTGTTAGGTGCTGTTGATTGGGCCAGACCCTTATACGGTTTTCAATGGTTGATTGTTTCAGGATGTTTCAGGATTGCTTGGGGAGTGGATTGCCACTTCCTTCTCCCATTTTTGTGGTACTGGGGATTGAACTGAGGGCCTCAGAGAGCACAAGCAGCACTCTACCAACTGAGCTAAAACCCAGTCCCTTAAAATTCTAGACTTAAATCCTAGCATGTCCATAATCACATTAAATGCAAAGGCTCTAATTATGCCAATTAAAAGAAATTGGAAAATATTTTAAATGATCTGTAGAAATCCCAGGGGCTGGGATTTAGCTCAGTTGGCAGAGCGCTGCGCTGCAGTCTCTGAGGTCCCTAGTTCAATTCCCAGCACCGCAAAAATGGGAGAAGGATGTGGGAACCCACTCCCAAGGCAATCCAGAAACAATCTGCCATTAAAAACCCTATGAGGGTCACTATGAGTCGGATACCGACTCAACAGCACCTAACAACAACATAGAAATCCTAAGTGTGTATGTATCAAACAACAGAAGTTCCAAGATGTGATCAAAACACAAAGTGAATGTTTAAATTAACAACAACGTAGCAGGGTGTGGTGGCTCATGCCTATAATCCCAGCGACACGGGAGGCAGAGGTAGAAGAATCTCAGGCTTGAGGCCAGAGGCAGCCTGTGTAACTTAGCAAGACCCTGTCTCAAGATAAAAAATCAAAAATGGTCTGGGGGTGAAGCTCGATGGTAGAGTACTTGCAAACCCATGGGACCATTTGGTGAGGGTCTTTAGTTGCATCCTCCATCATGACAATGCTTCATATCACACAACGCTTCTGAGACAACAATTTCTGTCAAATAAAAACATTACGGTGTGTCCTCATCCACTTTATCCAATGGATCTGACACCTTGTGACTTCTGGCTCTTCCCCAAAGTCAAAATGAACATGAAAAGTAAATGTTTTGAATGAATTCAGGACATCCAGACAGCCATGATTTCCAGAACTGCTTCAGAAAGTGACAAGAACAATGAGATAAGTGTGTTTGGAGCCAGCAAAATTATTTTGAGAGAGGTCAATGGCAATGCATCTTTTACTGCAGTAAACATTTTTTTCAGTTAAACATCCACTGTATCCTTTGATCACACCTCATCTATGAAACAAAACTGATCCAAGCAGAAAGGGAAGTAGACAAATGCACAAATATAATTGGAGGCTTTCCCATCCCTCAGTCAACAATAGATAGAGTAACTAGGCATAACTCAGCAAGCATATAAAAGAGGAAACAAGAGTAGCAATAAATAAGTTCTAACTGGCATTCAGGGCTGGGATTTAGCTCAGTTGGTAGAGCGCTGTGCTGCAGTCTCTGAGGTCCCGAGTTCAATTCCCAGCACCGCAAAAATGGGAGAAGGACCTGGCAATCCACTCCCAAGTCAATCGCGAAACAGTCTGCCATTGAAAACCCTATGAGGGTCACTATGAGTCGGATGCCGACTCGACAGCACCTAACAACAACAACAACAACTGGCATTCATAGAATACTCCACCCAACAACAGAACAGACATTCTTTTCAAGTACCTCTGGAGCATATATCAAGATAGGCCATGTCCTGTGCCATAAAACAAACTTCAAAAAAATTTAGAAGAAATGAAATCATACGAACTGTGCCCTCTGAGCACAACAGCATCAAACTATAAATCAATAAAGACAACAGGAAAATTTCCAAGCACTTAGGAACTGAGTGACATTGTCTAAGTAATGTGGGGATCAAAGAGGAAGTTTCATAAGAAGTAAAAAACAAACGCTAAACTGAATGACAATATAACACATTGAAATTCCTGGGACTCTGCTGAAGGTGAGAGGGAAATTTATAGCACTAATTTATACTGTAAAGAAGAACTGTCTCAAATCAAAAAATCTAAGAATCAGTCTAAGCTCCCACCCCAAGAACCTAGAAAAAGAACAACAAAATAAGGCCAAAGCAAGAAGAATGAAATGATGTAAAAACCAATTCAATCTAAACAAAATAATACTGGAAATCAAGGAGACAAAGAACTGGATCTTTGAAAAGATCATTAAATAAACCCATTTCCAACAAAATTGACAAAGAAAAACAGGAACGCTATCAGGAATGACCAGGCTGGGGTTTTGCTCAGTTGGCAGAGTTCTGCGCTACACTCTCTGAGGCCCTCCATTCAATCCCTAGCATTGAAAGAAATGGGAGAAGGACCTGGCGATCCACTCCCAAAGCAGTCCTGAGACAATCAGCCATCAAAAACCCTATGAGGGTTGCTATGAGCCAGACCTGACTCAATGGCACCTAACAACAACATCATCAGGAATGAAGTTAAGGGACAAAAGAGTAATAGTGGAATATTGTGAGCTGTACCCACTTAAATTTGTCAACTTTGAAGAATTAATCCATTTCACCTAAAAACACAAATTACCACCACTCATGCAAGATGAAATAGGTTATTTCAATAGTCTTATAACAATTAAGGAAATTAAATTCCTCGTGTTATAAAAAAAAAAACCTTCCAAAAGAGAAATCTTCAGACCCAGATGGTCTCACTTCAGACTTCCACCAAATGTTTAAAGAATAATTATCATTAACTCTACATGATTTCTTCCCACAATTAGAAAAGGAGAGAACATTTCCTAATTCACTTAATGATGCTAGTATTATTATCCTGATATCAAAACAAGACAGACAGTACAAAAAGGAAACTATAGACCAACATTCTTCCTGAATATAGACATAAAAATCTTCAACAAAGTATTAACAAATATATAAAAATAATTATATAACAGGACCAAGTAAGATTTATCCCAGGGGTGCAAGGCAGATTTATTATTTAAAAATGAATCAATGTGATATACCATATTAACAGGCTAAAAAAGAAAAGTCACAAGATCCTAGTAATCAATACAGCAAAAATCATATGAGAAAAGTCACAAGTCGACATCTACTCATGATAAAAAGCCCCCAGAAAGTAGGAAGATAGGGGAACTTCCTCAAATTGAGAGAAATATATATATATATATATATATCTGCAGCCATAGCCCTGTGGCATCCGATCCCGTCAGATCTCAGAAGCTAAGCAGGGTCGGGCCTGGTTAGTACCTGGATGGGAAACCACCTGGGAATACCAGAAGCTGTAGGCTTGGGAGAAGGACCTGGCAACCCCCTCCCAAAAATCAATCTGCCATTGAAAACCCTATGCACAGCAAAGAAGCACTGTCAATAATGTTTCCCCTGTTGTACAGAGGGTCGCTATGAGTTGGATACCGACTTGACGGCACCTAACAACAACAACAAATATATATATGTGTGTGTGTGTGTGTGTGTGTATATACACACACACACATATATCCAACTATATATATAAAGTATATATATGTGTATATATTATATATGTATGTATATATGAGTATATGCATATAACCAGCAGCTGACAATATACTTCATAGTTGTTACAGTTTGAATATGAAATGTTCCCCCACAGCCCTGCATTGAATGCTTGATCTCCAGCTGGTGGCGCTATTTTGGGAGGCTCTGGGAACTTTGGGAAGTGGGGCCTGGCTGGAGGAAGTAAGTTACTGGGGGTGGCCTTTGAAAGTGATGTCCAGCCCCCAGCTCCACCTTGTTTTATGCTTCTTGGGGCTCACCTAAGGCTGAGAGTCCACCATGGTGTGAAGAGCTCTCGTCGGCCACAGGATCCTGCCACATGCTCTGCCAGGTCTTCCCTGCCGCTGTGAACCAAAATCCTCCGAAACAATGAGCCACAATAAACCTTTCCTACTTTAAGTTGTTTCCCTCAGGCATTTTGCCACAATAATGTGAAAGTAACTAATATAATAGTCAAAGATGAAATCCTTTTCCCCTAAGATTGGAGGCAAGGCAAAAATGTCTGCTCTTGCAGTCTTTTTTTTTTTTAATTGCATATAGTACAAGGAGATTAATTATGGGTTTTCACAGAATTGCATCCTGTATTTTGCACCTGTTTTCTCCCTCTTTACCCTTCTATGTTGCTGCCCTCACCACTAATTTTCCTGTTGTTTTCCCCTCCCAGTTGTCCCCTCCCACCTCATGATTGGTCTTCTTGTATTTTCCAATCTTAGATACATACAATTGTATACATACATATACATACAGTTGTGAAAGCTGGACATTGAACAAGGGAAACAAGAAAAGAATTGAAGCTTTTGAATTATGGTGCTGGAGACAATTAGTGAATATACCATGGACTGCCAAAAGAACCAACAGATCTGTCCTAGAAGCGCAACGAGAGTGCTCCTTAGAAGCAAGGATGGCTGGACAGCGTCTTATGTATTCTGGACACGTTGTCAGGAGGGACCAGTCCCTGCAGAAGGACATCATGTTTGGGAAAGTTGCACAATGAGAAAAGGAAGACCCTCAACTAGATGGATTGACACAGTGGCTGCCACACTGGGCTTAAACATAAAAAAGATGATATGCCTGGCAAAGAATCGGGGAGTGTTTCATTCTATTGTATGTAGGGTCACTATGAACTGGACCTGATTCAATGGCACCTCACAACAACAACATGTATCTATAGGTATCTATATGTTGTTGTTGTTAGGTGCCATCAAGTCGGTATCTGACTCATAGCAACCCTGTGTACAACAGGCAAAACACTATTGTCAGCGTTTCTCTGCTGTTTACAGGGTTTTCAATGGAGGATTGATTGGGAGTGGGTTGTTGGGTCTTTTTCTCAAGCCTACAGCACCTGGTGTTCCCAGGTGGTCTCCCATCCAAGTACTAACTAGGCCCAACCCTGCTTAGCTTCTGAGATCTGACGGGATCAGATGCCAAAGGGCTGTGGCTGCAGGCTCATATATCTATATCTATATCATCTATATCTATATCTATACCTATATCTATCTATTTTTTTTCTTTAAGGTAGATCTAGCTCCAGCATTTGATGGGCACCATCTAGGGCCCCATGTTGTCAGCAGGAAAGGTCAGTTGTGGGTCCTCTCCTCACCACTGGCTCAGCAGATGAGGCCGGGAAGACATACGTGTGCCCGTGGCACATACACGGAAGAGGATCCATGGGAGCAGGGTGCGCGCGTGTGTGCATACAGGGAGGGAGAGAAAGAGCGTTGTGAGAGGCAGAGTGGAGAAAGCTGTAACAGTGAGCAAATCTGACCTGGGTCACCAAGGTCCAGCTTTCCAGCCACACCGAGGGACCTCCGGCTGCTTCCTTCCTTTCTCCACCTGCCCCTGTCCCCTGCAGGTGCCTTCACACCAATGCTGGGCCCTGATGTTTTTCTGAACTTCAGAAGCAGCAGGGGCTCCGGAGAGCAGATGAGCACAGAGTTGACACCAGCAGGCCAGCCTGTGCCTCCTGGCTCCAGAGGCCCCTTCCCCGCCCGCTGGCTGGGGGAGAGGGGCCCCGATTTAGTCTCCCGGCTCTAACTCTGCATCTGTTCTCCTTGGAGGATGGCCTCGCCCTCCAGGCTGCTGCTCGAGGATGATGCAAAGTGTGACACTGAGTCATAGAAACAGGTCCCCTGGTCTGTTTTATGCTGTGCACTATGAAAGATCCAAAATCAGAGGGGAAAGACAAGAGGAGAGAAGGTGGCTGGCCTGGCGCTCTGCAGATGAGCCTCTCTCCAGGGAGTGGTGTCAAGGACCCAGAGGCCACGTGGCTGGAGCTGTCACTCCCATACTACCTCAGGACCCAGCTGGGAGCCGACCTCAGGACAGCTGGTGCTCCCACCTGTCCCAGAGGGCCCTGCTCTCAGACCCACCGGAAGCCCCTCCCACTCTGCTGAGCCCTGCAGCTGTCCCTGATTTACAGGACTGGGTGGCATCAGGCAAGCAGTGGAGCCTTAGGAGGCCAGGGAAGGGCCCTAGACGGCAGGCATTTGCAGTAACTGGAAGAAGCTCCATGGAGATTCGGCCCCCCGCACCCTCCCACCGTGAACTTCAAGAGCTTGGGGTCCCAGTGGCTGGCTGCACTGGTTGTGACCTCAAGGGAGGCAAGCTCTTGAAGTCTGTTTCCTCCTCTCTGAGTACTGGAAAACAACCCTGCCCCCTGGGGTCTTCACAAGGCCAGTGCTGAGCCCAGTGCCTGGTACCTGGGGGGATTCAGTCAGGCTGCTCTAGCAGTGCCCCTTAGCCTGGCCATCTCACCTCCACATAAAGAATTAGGCTGTAACGGGGTGCAGTGGTGCACACTTGTAATCCCAGCAGCTCGGGAGGTGGAGGCAGGAGGATCGCAAGTTCGAGACCAGAGGCAGTCTGCGTAACTTAGCAAGACCCTGTCTCAAAAAGTAAAAAATGGGCTGGGGGTGCAGCTCAGTGGTCCAGCACTTGCAGAGCATGCAAGCACAAGGCCCTGGGTCCAAACCCCAGTACCACAAAAAAAAAAAAAAAAAAAAGAATTCAGCTGTGAGCAGGTAAGCACAGGAAGACCAGTGCAACCAGTGTCTGTGGGAAAACATAAAAGTCATTTCAACGCTGGCTATATTATGCACCTCACCACTACTGTCATTGAAGGGAACAGAGAGGTAAGACTAATATTCAAGTTTAAAAGCTGTGTGAAGAAGCGCATCTAACACAGTCAGCACCCAATGCCAGGGACTAAGTGCTTTTGACTAATGATCAACGTCCTTTGCCCAACAGCCCCTCGAGGAAGGGACTACAATCATGCCCACTTGACAGTCAGAAAACTAAGGCATGGGAGGTTCAAGAACATCCCAAGGTCACGCAGCGGGTTGGTGCCACAGCTTGCTAATGCTAGTTTACATAAAATCCCAAAGAATTATACACTAAAGAGTCCATTGGTGATTAGATATTTCTTTGGGTTTTCTTTCTTTCTTTCTTTCTTTTTTTTCCAGTTACTAACAATATACATTTTCTAATTTAAAAAATGAAAAATGTGGCATTCCACAGATACACAAGAATTGGCCCGTGCCTTGGTTCTGGACTTGCACACGCAGCCTATGAGTTCATTAAGAGCTGGGCATACCTTGGCCTAAGAAGTGCAAGCCAGGGTCCTTTGGGCCCCCAAGTGGGCATTGATGCGTGCCACACCCCCACCTCCCGTCTGCTCTGTGCCTTAGCTCTGTTCATAGCACCCGATGGTGCTTGGCTGCCAGGGTGCAGGTACACCACGCCCATTTCCAAAGGCCCGCTGTGACAGCTCCGGGCTCTTCCAGCGTGATGCTGGGAGGGGCAGAAGCCCACAGCAGTAGGAGCCCTTTCCTGCCCAAGCAGGATGTCATTTGCAACATCCGCCCAGCGGGTGCCCAGATGGGTCCCCCCCACCTGCCTCTCTTCCATTCGGTCTTCTGCATCATGGGATGCCAAGAAAGGGAAGTTGCTTATTTTTTTTTCTTAAATCACATCTGACACATGAGGCAGAGGTCAGAGCCACAACCCCAAGATGCAGGCAGCAGGCGTCAAGAGCCACTTGAGTCCTCTGTAGAGTCCTCAGGGCCCACTTGACATTTGATGACCTTCACATCCTACTCGGCGCTGCTGTGGAGAGCAGGCAGCGCCGCTGCCCTGGCTGCTGAGCTGAGGGCCAGCGCTGGCTGACGAGCGCTCACATGGACCGGCTGGAGCCCATCAAGCTGACCCAGAAGAGGGGGCCCTCGCCCTCCGATAGGGCTGCCGGATAGAGCCAAAAACAACACGGGACACCCAGCCACATCTGAATTTCAGATAAATAAGAATGACTTTAGTATAAGTATGCCCCATGCAATATTTGGGACATAGTTAAAAATTATTCAATGGTTAAAAAAAAGAAAAAAAAGCTATTCGGTTGTTATCTGAAATTCAAATGTAACTAGGTTACCTGGCAACCATACCTCTGAAGCAGTAACACTTGAAATCCAAGCCCCCTCCCTTCCCCCCCAGACCCAAAGATGGTTGCAGAGAGACCCCACACAGAAGCAAGAGTGGACCCTGGCGGACCCCCTGCCGCCCGCTCACAGAAGCAGGAGTGGTTAAGAATCAGGCAGAGCACTGCACCAGCCTGGCAGCTACAAACCAGGCATTTCACACAACTGCATTTGGCCCCAGATGCAGCTAGGGCTACTCCCAGGTCACATTCCTGCAGAGAGGCCTCTCAGTGTACCCCATAGGGAATCCCAAGGACCTACTGGGATCTGGGGCCTGTCAGTGGCACCAGGCTATAGCACTGAACCAAGCAGATCTGGTCCATCTGCTCGCCCAGGCACTGACCTTCTAGAAAAGCTGAGACTAGGAAATCCCAGGTAGGGATGCGTGCTTAGAACCACAGAGGCAAGTGGGACACTACTTTCAATGGGAGGATGCTGAGAAGATGACATTTAAGCTGAGAGCCATACAGCTATTGGAAGGAAAGTCGTTGCAGGCAGAGGAATTAGTCCGTGCCAAGGCCCTGTGGTAGAAGAGAGCTTATGTATACCAGGAGCAGAAAAGATAGCTGCTATGGCTGGACCAGAGAGGGCATGGTGTGGAGTGGAGGTGTGCAAGGAGAGGGATGGGATGTGGTTCACAGATGCACACACAGCCGGAGAAACACACAGCACCCTAAGCTGCCAGGACCAGACTAGGAGAGATGAGTTAGGTGTTGAGGAGGCAAGACAGAAGGAGCCCCTCCGGCTCAGATCTGTGGAGGGCTGACCCTCACTAGCCTCAGCCCCTTTCCAAAGCCCATGCAGAAGCCAAGAATCTCTCTTTCAACAAAATGACCAGGGGAGCCCAGAAACACCTAAGGTCACTTACCTGAGGGGACACAGCAATAGCAACTTAGATCCTACTATCACATGACCTGGTGCAGCTTTGCACCTGCCTCAGCCTGTCAGCAAACCTGCCTTTACTGTCTGCCCGGCTGTTGGAATGGAAAGGCAGTGCATGAAGGCTAGGAATGCCCAGTGACCTGCATATGCGGAAATGTCATCAGGAAACTCTCCAAGTTGCACACAAAAAATTGACCAATAAAACATTTCCTGAAACAAATGAAAAGGAGGAAAGAAGAAGCAGGAGAAGCAGAGGAAAGGGGGAGGAGGAGGAAGAGGAAGAGGAGGAGGAGGAGGAAGAAGAAGGAAGAGGAGGAGGAAGAGGAGGGGGTAGGAAGGGGAGGAAGAGGAGGGAGAAGAAAAAGGAGGAGGAAGAGAAGAAAGAAGAAGGAGGAGAAGAAGAAGAGGAGGAGGAGGAGGAGGAACAAGAAATAGGAGGAGAAAAAAGAAGG